>CAEGAD010081303.1:0-10315 GCA_903067055.1 Poeciliopsis paucimaculata | reverse complement strand
TCAGTATTTTAATCCATACTAAACATGTCGAGCAAAAAAAAGAAAGTGTTCGGATGAATATGTACAACATGGAGTCATGTGTATCACGGAACAGGATGGGAGTCAGTGTCCCATCTGCGTGAAATTCTTTTATGGGCCAAAATATTTTTTGTGGCCAGAATAAAGTAATACTGTAATTTATTGTGAGTTCATGCACTGTGTTGGTTTTGTTCGTTAAGCAAGGTGATGTTCATGCATGACTCATTTTGTGCACCCGTAAACAAAAGCATATTCTTATATCTTGAATTTGGAAAAGAAAATCATATTTTATTTGTCACTAAAGAAGGGTTCAGTGAATGCGCATATGAAACTAGTGGGTTCGGTACCTGGAAAAAGGTTAAGATCCTCTGCACTAGGGTGTTATTTTGCATTCACGTCATCCTTCTTTCTCTCCTCAACTATTATTTCATTCTTTACCTTTAAACCTTTTTCCCCACCTCTTTACCTTTCTTTTTTTTTTCTCTTTTTCCCATGCTTTTCTCTCTACATGTCCATTTGAAAAACAATTTCTAATATTTTTTTATATGTAAATTACGTGAAGTGACCATCTCTTTGGCCGTAGAACATTTTAGTATATGCAACTATAGGTATTCCCCATATCTGCTCAGCAGTCAACCAGCTTGCTTTGAGAAAAAATGCTATGGGTTTTCTCTTCCTAAAACATCAAGAGCAGTGAAAAACAGCGTAAATGTTCACGCCAAAGCAGAGTACTGCAACATGAGCTGTGCTCCCGTCAAGTTTGTCATGTAAACAAGAGCATTAGCCTGTTTAAAATTCTCAAAACACGATCTCCACACAAACATATTCATTCACAACACTGACCCGTGTCATTAATCCACCACCAGACAGCCTGAACCATTGACACAAGCAGGACAGATGCACAGAATTATTTTGGTTGTGGCAAATTGACTGACTCTGCCTGCTACATGTTACAGCTCATATCAAGACTCATCAGACCAGAGGATGTTTTTCTAATCTATTCTTGTCTCAAATTGTTGAGTGTGTGAGAATTGCAACTCTCAGTTTCCCGTTGTTAACTGACAGAAATGGCAGCTGGTGTGATCTGCTGCTGTTGTACATCTGCTTCAAGGTTTGGCATGCTGGCGTGAAATGATATTCCACATTCCTTAGTTGTAATGAGCAGCTATTTAAGCTGCTGGTGCTTTTGTATCGCCTGAATCCAGTCTGCCTATTCTCCACTGACCTCTAACAGCAGCAAGGCACTTCTGTTCCCTCAGCTGCTATTTTCTGAGTGTTTTTCTATAAACCAGTGACATAATTGTCTACAAAAACAACAACAACAAAAAAAAAAACTCAAGTTTATCAACAATTTCTAAAATTCTCAAACCGGCATATCTGAGCGGTATTCAAAGTCTTTTAAATCCGAATTGTTCTCTATTCTGATGCTCAGTTTTAATTTCAGTTCATCATCTTCACCATGGCCATCAGTGTCTCCCACCAGCTTCCTCAACTTTGCAAAGATGAACAGCTGTCGATGGTGGATGGATGGATTTTGCCAAGCAAAACTTGTCATGCCTGAGACTTAACTCTACATTCCCAAACGTTGTCTAAAATGTTTTCTACTGAAGAGTTCAGTTAAGATGCACATAAATGAGTGTCAGTGTAAATTTTCTCTCTTTTTTTTTTTTACTTAAGAAAAACTCTTTATTTTAAATGCTGTATTGATTTAACCTTACTTGGACTAGCAGCAGGACAAAAAGAGTTGGGTTGTGCTGCCATCTGGTGGGCATGTGTGGAATTGCAGCCTTTAGATAATAAGTAGTTGTACTATACAGCTTTTTAAGACTGCAGATAAATAAAACTTTTAATGTAAAAACATAATATTTTTGATAAAAGCCGTATAGTACAACTACTTATGATTTTCAATCAATGAAAAGGGGATAATCGAAATATATTCGAAATTCATGTGACATGAAAATATTTACTGTACGTGGATGTGAAAGCTTAGAGAAACTTTTATCCTTTTAGGGTTGACTGTGAGTACCCTAAAAAGAGTATCAAGGGGGTGAAAAGTTACCATGTATAACTAATATATGGGTAGAAGCATTCTTAGTTGTGTTTTCTTTTGAGTGCTTTTGACTTAGGTTTTGTGAAATTATTAAAGTCTGGTTTAGTTGTGACTGTGTTTCTGTACATTGTCATTTGCTGTTGTTTAGTTGATTATTTTATTAGTTATTACTATTTGCTTTAAATTACCTTACCAATATTCCTCTTAGCATATCTGGCGTTACCATGTTTTTCTCCAACAGTCTACTGGATCACTGCCTTCTCATCTCATCTCATCTCATCTCATCTCATCTCATCTCATCTCATCCAGTTTTCTTACTGTTTCTATTAAATACTGTCCCAAACTGCTGAAGCTAAAACTGTTCCTTCTCTTTCTCTGTTTCTTAATTGTCTTTGTCATTTACTATTCATTATGACAGATCAAAAAAAGGGAAAGAAAACAACTCATTGCTCTGCACTTAACACTTCAAAAGTGCATCAGAGTATGTAGGGGGTGAAAAGTTACCATGTTGAGGCATCTGGTCCCTCTAGTGGTCACTAAAACAAAGTACAAGACGTGTTAATTCTTTTACTCCCATTTTTATACTACTGTATTCTTCTCAGGGATGACCGAATCCCTTCATGAACTTCAGCCTTGCTTACAGCAGGAAACATTTTAAATGTGGTGCTACATTCATGAAGTGTGTGTTGTGTTCTACAAATACAAACCGATCACAGTGAGGTTTGCCTCAAGCTCTTTCTTATTACAAACATCTGGAGTTAGTCAGAGAACGACACAAAACAAGGATAATGAATGATGAGCCTCATTGTCATCCTGCTGTTCCTGTTCTTACATCAGTAAAAAATTAGCATAGCCATTGATTTCTCTGCATTTGTAACCAGCTGGTAATACTAGTCAAATGGGACTGAGCAGCATCACTAGTACAAAGAAGGAACTGTAACAGTGAGGAGTGAATTACAGAACTAGGACCCATCCTATAAACTGCTGTTAGAATAAGACTTGTTTCTAAGTCATAGACTCTCAGAGCTCCAAGTGATTGTTACCAAATTAGTGGACCAGTCAGCCACCATCATCACAAGTACCACGAGTCGCTGTGAGGTGAAGCATGGAGAGAAACGAGCAAAGATCATACCCCTGGGGGACACCAGTCTTAATGGTTGTATGCTCCTCAATAAATCTTGAACTCTTGTCTCTGCATAGACATATGAAAGAAAAAGGTTGATTAACAAAATAAAGGATTTTTTTTTTTTTTTTAACCAATGAAAAATATATTTATTAGCCATATTATCTTTTTGGTGTGTGTTTTTATTCAAGTGCTGCAGTGCAATTTGAATTTATGCCAATGCAAAGAAAGGCCCTTGGTAAAAGAGGTTACAAACCAGTGGTATATATGATCCTAAAGGGTGACTCCAGGTCACTTGAGCTAACTTCTCGTGAACTTTGGTAGGAAAAGAGCAATTCCTTTCTCCGGTTGCGTATCATTTAGAAGCACGCTTTTCACGCAAATGATACCATAACTTTCTTCTTGTGACTTGTTCGCCAACACCAGTTTACTTGCATTCACAATAATGTAGGCTGTTGGAAGTTGTTACAGTAGCACATGCTGGTCACTTGTTTTGCATGCATGTCATGGGTTACTGACGGAACTGCTTTTGTCTCAGGCATCACAAGAATTCATGCTTCAAGCCTGTAGATTAAGCTACGGTTCATTTTATCCCACATATCTCATTAGCTACTGTCCATGAAAATGGTCTAACATTGGAAATTCGCAGTGACTTATTGCACTGTCTTAAAATATAATGGCAAAAAGTAAATTTTGACTTTATACGAACACAATGACACTAAGGACAGATGCGCTTCCAGAACAGAAAAAGTTCTGTTCGACTTTATTGCACTCCTCCACGCCGACGGTACAAAGAATCCTTTCAGGCCCTGCAGTCCTGTTTAAAATCTCTACACACCTTTGTACGGGTTATAAAGACACTTTGTTGAAATGGTAAAGTTCCACTTTGAAGTCAGCTCCCACAGTTGTGCTCCATAGACACAAACACAGCTAGAGTAAAAGAGGCTCTAATGTCAAATCCTCAATAAAGACCTCAGCTAAGGGTGTTCTTTGTGTTGAAGATATAAGTAACTAAAGACACAAATGAATTGTACAGCCAATGTGAGGAACACATTCATTCTTCACAAAGGTATCTCAGATATTCGTTTTCATGTCAACCTGAATTTACAGACTCAAGCTGCTTTTCTGTTGTCTCGACTGGGTTCACTGTGACTTCAACAGTGGATGATGCCAAACGACCCAGTGAGTCTCACCGGGCAGGTTCTGGCTTCTGGTGGGTCTGTTCAGGACAGAGAAATCATTTTGTTCCTTAAGGCACTGCATACAACTACATGTATGCATTACTAGTTGCATCTCCATTGACCATATAATTATACAAAATGTTTTGGCATGAAGATGACATCCATTTTTGGGGGGGGGGGGGAAATCAAAATTTGTGTATTCAAAAAAAAAACAAAAAAAAAACAAAAAAAACACCAACAACAAAAACAAAAAAAAATATAGATATATAAAGATATAGATATATACATATATCTATCTCTCTCTCTCTCTTTCTCTCTCTCTCCCTATATATATATATATATATATATATATATATATATATACTTCATATATATATATACTTCATATATATATATATAAACTTTGATCTTCAGTCGCAAGTATAGCTAAACCTAACGATACCCCATGACTTTGCTACATTTAGAGTAATTATTCTTCAAATTGAAATAGCACAGTCACATTTGATTTGTCTTGTATATTGGTCACAACACCACTGTGTGTCCTGTATGAAGATATTTGAGGTAAAGCCAATCAATTTGAAAGTGATGTCACAGGAAGAACTGGACAGAAATACAAATCATGGCCATGAGTTTCCTCATGTGGTCATTGATGATTCAGTGATTATTTATGATTCTACTACATTTCCCTGTGCTGATGCATAGAATTAGCACAGAGTCACACTGTCGTAGTCATGCAAATTATTAGCAAGTACATAAACCTATTCCTGCTCTGCTTTAACGTCAGAATACTGATTCAAATTTTTACATAAATCAAATCAGAAACAGCTTGAAGTATTATTCAACATTAACTGAACTCTAAAAAAAAAACAAAAAAAAACAACAAACATTTACAGCTCAGGGAAAAAATTAAGAAACCACTTAAAACGATCAGTTTCTCTGATTTTACTTTTTAGAAGTAAAATGAACATTGTTGTTTGATTCCATGAACTACTGACAACATGTCTCCAAAATTACAATCAAAAATTTTGTATTTATTTGCAGAAAATGAGAAATGGTCAAAATAATGAAAAAGACACGGTGCTTTCAGACTTCAAATAATGCAAAGAAAACAAGTTCATCTTCACTTAGAAACAACAACACTACCATTTTAACTCAGGAAGAGATCAGAAATCAACATTTGGTGGAATTTTGGTGGCTTTATACAAATTAACTAAATTTTGTAAGGAATTAAATGCAAATTCAGGGTCTGCATCCTTCGAAGGACAGCTTTGTGTAGGATGGGTTCTTAACAGGCCGCGAATAACTGTCCCCGCCCCCACCTCAGTGTAACTCATGTTGCCTGGCAACAGTGACAGCATGAAGCAGAGAAGGGTGAAGAAAAAAACAACAGAGCCGAAGTTTGTTTTTCCGTCATAAATTACTGATTTCTGCATTATTCTTCACCTTTTATAGTAAAGGATGTTCATAGTAAAAAAGGGAATCTTTTAGTTTGATTCTAAAATGTTCAAACATGTATTGTGCTTTTCTACAAGAAATACATATAAGCAAATTATTCATTTACAAATGTAAAAGTCTCCCGATCTCAGACATTAAAGTTAAATAAACCTTACATGTTTGAAGGCTTAACTTTAAACAATCAAGCCGATTTGCTCTGCTTTAAAATACTTTAGTAAACCAAACATTTTACAATAGATATTACCTGTCTGAATATTATCAGTGTTTAACTTCCACTCATTGAGGAAAGCTAGCTGGCAGCTAGCTGTTAACGCAGTGGGAGCAGACGTGCAAAAATGTCAGAGCAATATTGCAATTAGATGACGTATTGACGTACCGAGCAGATATTTGAGACGTACACACTAATATTCGCCTTAAAACATTGTACTTGTGTCATTTAAAGGGCAATATAGCAAAATAATTTGCCGCTCTTCACTGCCATTATCGCGCTGCCTCAACGCCTGGTTTGTACCCGCATTGAATCATGGGAAGTGGTGGGCCATGAAGGATACACCAAACCATCCTTCAAATTTGGGGAAAAGAAGGACGCATTTGAAGGAGTCTTCAAATTCGGACAGGCCTTGTCGCCACGCTATTACGTACAAATCCGTCCTTCGAAGAATGCAGACCCTGAATTTGGACAAAGCTTATATGTCAGTGTCATGGGTGTCATGACAATCAGTTGTCATGGCACCCAACTGAAAAATTGGGTGCCAATCTTTCTTAACTTTTACAGAGTTAAGAAAGAGAGACACCCTGGGATTCTCCAAATTACACTTACGGCATAAATATTCTCACTCAAGACCTGCATAGAAGTGGATCAGTCTCACAAATTCATGTGACAAATCATCTTTTACCCTTGTTAGATCCATCGTCACACATCGGCAGACACATGACTGCAAGTCAAAGTAGCCAAAGCTTTCATTTGCTCACGAGCACAGCAAGAAACATTTCAGAGAGCAGGAGAGCAAGTTACAAAATACCGGAGCCACGCTCGTTTTGAATGTGGCACTATGATCCTCTGGTGACGTGGGGCTGCTGTTCACGGGATCCCTCTTCCCTTCTGCAGTCAGTTGAGAGCTTTAATCCTGTCCGGTATTGTCACTGAGGGCCAACAGAAGAAACGACACTCTGTCTTGCCTCCGTTACCAGAATGCATCCGACTAAAGAAGAGAATATTGAGCTGGGATTCGATCCTGCATTTGGGGTAAGTAAAATGTCATCTGGATTCTCTTTAAAAGTTTCACCGGTGATTTGCGACAAGAAGCTTTAAGTTCAAATGATATCATAACATTACTAATCAGGACTTTTTCTTTTAAATGGAATTTTAGTTTGGTTTTTTTTAATACAATGGACAGAGGGGTAAAATAAGTACAGAGCGGAGTAAAGGCTAAAAGTAAGCCACAGTGGAATGCAGTGACTAAAGCATAAATGAGTTTCACCAAGCACGGGAATATTTTAGTGGAATTGATTTTAATGCTTTCAAAACATATGGGTCGAGAGGTTTTTTTTTCTCAACCTAGATGCCAGATTTAAACTATTAAAGAGCTAAAACATGAACCCCCAAAGTAGACAGTAATAAATAGAGCTGGACAGGCAGAAAAGTGTGAACATTATTTTTGTCACAGTGACCTAAATCTGTTTACAGTCACATTATGGAAACTTTTTCTCCTTATGAGGACTAACAATTGTTAGGGTTATGCTGCAGGGTTGGATGTAGGTCAGAATATGGAACGGTTATTATGAATAAGCTGAAAGGAACTTTGAATAAAATCATTTTCAGTCAGTTTCATGGCCTCCGTGGCGACACGAACACCACTGTCAGTGTCGGAATGGAGCAAAACAGACTGCATAGGGTGCACAAGTGTTCACAGCTGAGTCAGAGGTTGATATTTTTCCTTTTTTTTTTCTTCCCTCAACAAACTTTTTAAGTAATTCGGATGACGGGGAACAAAAATGCTAGCACACAGATGTGTGAACATGGCAGACAGTCAACATGTGTACACACAACAGCGCGAGGTCTTATTATCGACATCCTCATATCTACACCAACTGACAGTTTTTGTAAAGCAGAACGTTAGGCTTCCAAATGCTGAGTTAGTCGTTAGACAAGACAAAATGAGCCAATGCAAAACACATTTTTCACTGAAAATTGAAAGTCAGTAATCTGATGCCTGGTTCACAAGGCAAGATTTCATTTATTTATTTGTTTATTTATTTCAAACAGGTTTTTAAAAACAAAGAAAACAGCGAACCAAGAGAAAACAGATGGGTACTTAACTAAGAACAAAAATAATTAGCATGCCTCTGCTTTTCTGTTTGAAAAGGAGTAGAAAGAAATGAACACTTATTTAATCTCATCCCTTATCTCAATTTCATGAAATATATTGCTGACCAGAAATTTGTACTTAAGAACAAATTATATTTGTGCAACCTGTTCATTTTACTGTGCTAATTTATTGACTGTCATTACAGAACAAGAAAACTGACTGACCCGTAATGTAATTGTAAATAATAACCAGACACACAGCGTCAGAATAATTCAAAATTGAAGGCTGATTTTCAAGACCCGAGAGACCCCGCATATAGAGATAAAAATAAAAAAAAAATCTTAGTTATAACAGGTGTGGTTGTAGTGTTACACACACCACCAGTGTCTGAACCTTTCTCTCCATCAGCCTTCCTGCTCTGTGAGCCTCTCATGTGCTCCAAGCTCTGCTCTCATAACAAAACGCAGCAACGTTCCTGCTGGGATCTTTTTTATGTGTCAGTGATGGTCAAATGAAGCAGCATCACTTGGTGCGTTATTCATTGCTCACTAGTGACAATGAATAATGTTGCACTAAAACTGTGACGATCTTGTCGCTCAAATGAATCATTCATAAAAAAAATATTAGAACATATGCAGTGTGTCACAATAAAATTTTTATCAAACCCATTTATCAAACCCATCGCGATTTCTATCCAAAGTAGTCCTGCTGTTGACTGTCGGCTAAGGTTGGGTTTTATTTTTCCTCATCGTCAGCTAATTTAGTAATCAATTAATTGTCAAATGTTACTTTTAGTGTCTGGGGAATGAAGTGATTGTTGGAGCTGACACGGTATTTTTCAGGATTTGTCACTTCCTGAAAAACAAAAATTCTAATAAATGCATCTATCTGGGAGAACTGGTTCTGATCCTTCAGTTACCTATAGAGAGAATTTTAACCTTCCAATAATAACACAATAATAATAATGATAATCGCTATTAATAGTGGTATTAGATAAAACTACAGTGAAATGAAAGTAATAGTAATATCATCACTGGTGATAATCTGGTGTTGCTGCAATAATAATAATTGCAATTATTACTATTATTATTATTTATCTTATACCTTTTATCTTATTTTTTAAAATGATTATCATTAATGCTGTTATGTTAAACTTGGTCAAGTTCAGGAATGACTTGTGAAGCAAAATGATAAGAATAACATGAACAAAGTAAAAACCTATGTCTCTACCTAAATTAGATTGAAAATGTAAATGAATACATTTTAGCCCTTCTCACAGATAGGAATATGACAAAATGCTTTAGAGTATAGAACAAAAGTACACAAAGTACTATATATAAATGTATATAAGTGCATATATAAATGTATAAACGAAGTGTTTAAGCGCAATGTGATGGGCCGAGTTAAAAACAGGAGGAGTCACAAGATATGTTAGAAAAATAGGGTTTCTATTATTTTAACCCACAGATTATAAATGACAAAAAGATAAACTGAGTTCATTAAAGAGATCAAAGAAACATAACTAAATTAACTTTAAGCTGATATAAATACGTGTTAACTAAATGTAACAAATATAACAAATGTATCCAAATCAACTAATAAATGTTTTATTGAAACTAAAGTGTTGTGTTTGTACAAAAAAATAAATTGTGCATAAAAAGAGTTACTGACATAGGAGGAGCCATGTCAGTGGCACCCCCAATCTTGGATGACCATGACCTTTAGGAAACAATTAGCTTGTGTTGCTGGTAGATCTATAGTCTAATGGGGTGTTAAGAACTGCAGTTTGTTTTTTTCATATAAAAATTCCCAGCATTTGAATTCAATTCAACCAGTTATATAAAAACGGGCATTTCTCTCTTGCACACCCAACTCAATTCAGTTTGTTTCTATAACACCTGTTCACAACAAGTCACATATAAGCATAAATATAATCAAGAAATATTAATGAACACTCTGATTTGTAATGACAGCAAAATTCAATGTTTCAATTGTTGACTGTGTTCTATGCCTTAGTACGTTTGTGTTTTTTATGATGTAAAGCACTTTGAAATGCCTTGTTGCTATACAAATAAAATTTGATTTGATTTGATAAGCCTCACATCAATCAATCAATCAATCAATCAATCAATCAATCAATCAATCAATCAATCAATCAATCAATCAATCAATCAATCAA
>CAEGAD010081297.1:0-73732 GCA_903067055.1 Poeciliopsis paucimaculata | reverse complement strand
TCTCACCCCTCCCCACACTCAGGAACCACCAGAAGTAGTTATTTTCAACATTTCTATCCTGTTTCAAGGACAATAAGCGTGAAAGTTGATGTAGTTCTGAAATTTCAACAGTTGTGCATTTTTCACTTCTTTCGCTGAGATAAAGCGTTTTTGGTCTCTTACTGAAATTTCATTACACACAACTTTTAGAATTTGTTTCAGCTTCAAACCACCAGAATTAGTTATTTTAAATGGAGAATTAGAAATTTTACAGACAGGTACCAGAAGTATTTGTGTCTGGGCTGGGTTGGCAGAAGCAGTTTCTTCTTGTATGCCTTCTCACAAAAACTGGTCCAGTGAGTTTGGCTCTCCTCCCCCCTGTTGGTCCCTCAGGCTATTTACACATTTATAGGGTTGCTAATTAGACCCTTCAGAGTCGTCAGTTTGGCCACATTTGGATGCTAATAACCCAGTTGGCCCTCTCTCCGTAGTTCTAGGAAGATACCCAATTGGCCCCTCTTGGTAGAGATAGGTACTTTTCAAAATCCTGGTAGTTGGTGTGATAGGGGGAAAAAATCATTTACCTTCAACAATCAGCTGAAGATTCCTCTTTTCTGTTTTTCGTCCATCTGAATCAAACTTTTCCAAAGTGTAGTCACCACTGTCAGCTCTGCTGAGATTCATGATGCTGAATGTACCATACGGGGGAATAAAGATATTTCTGCCCTCAGTGTCATTTGGAGAAAAATTGTTCCATCTCCCTCTTAGGATTGTTGTTGTTTTATTTCTCCATTCATATTTGGGGGTTTGTGAAGTATTGTTCATCAGTTGAATGACCACCGTTCCTCCCAAAGCTCCATAACACTTAGTTTCGTCTTCTTGGATGTTACAGTGAGTTTCACGAGTTTTATCTGGAAAAATTAGACAGGCAACCTTAAAAGTAGAAGAGTAATGCCTAAGATTCCACAAACTAAGGAAAAACGTTAGAAATGATGTACATTTCAAAGAACTCAGATCAGATTATTTTGAGAGATGATCTCAGTGGTGACAATGTCAGGAACTGGACCTAATCTGGTTCCACAAAAAATGAGCCTGATAAGAAAAAAATTGGACTCGTAGTTGTGTAAGTACTTAAGAAAAATGTTTCAGATTTTCATTTGAAAACATTTCTTGAGAACCGTGCACAATTCTTTTCACTTCACCAGTATGTGAAGACATTGAAATTTGTCTGAGAAAAAAATCCAGTGGTGTATGTACTTTTGAAAGACTATTTTACCTTACATTTTTTGACCTTGGTTGGTTTGACCTGCTTGAAAGACAAGCTTTAAAATAAGATAAACCGTCACTGTGGTTTTTAATATTGTGTTGTGACCTATCTGTTCTGATAGGTTGTGGTATTTATTCTTGCAAACAAGTGGTCGGCTTAGGACTTATGTACCTTTAAATAAAACATCAAAAAAACATCCTCTGGTAGGTGACCTACTTTATGTATGTGCGCATGCTTGGGAATAGCAAAAGGAATATGATGTGGACTTCAAACAGTTTAAAAGACTTTGACACTGGTTCACACATGCTTTTTTATGTTAAAGATCACTCTGTGAGGAAGCTGTCAGCCACAAAGGTCACACCGTCCATCAGTGTTAGTGCCTTTGCACCATCTCTGTTCAGACAAACTGCAAACATCCACCACTAGAGAAAATGAACCACAATCCTGTTGCTGATCTAATGTCTAAAAATAAATTATGAAAAGTGTGCAATAGTGAATTATGCTTTACATTAAGCATCAAAATGAGCAAATCTGACTGCATTCAAAGGTTTGATGCCCAAAGTGGATAACGCAGATGCACTCTGATACATGAATCATGTTAAAACTCTGCTCCACCAAGTATGGCCAGGGACAGCTTAGATGATATATATCCATATATATATATATATGAAACAAAACTCATCTAATGGTTGACTAACCTTCACAAAGCGATATCCTCCCCCCTTCTGAGACATGGCTGATGTCATTCCAAACTGAGCAGGTCAGGTTTCCTGATATGTTTTGTTTCAGAATAATGATGTTATTCAAAGGATTTCTTCTCAGGATCTCTGTGTCTCTGGTTGGTTTTCCATTCAGAATCCAGAAGTACTGAGGACCGTCCCCACCCTCACAGAGACAGGACACCTTTAACAACCCCTGAGCCACACACTCCGAGATCATACGCACAGACGACACAGGAGCTGAAAGATGCATACAGATACGAACATTGAAATTAGAACAGGAATAACATGTTTTTATAAGGTCTTATTTAAATCATGCAAAGTTTTTCACAATGTTATATGCCTAAAATAAGGCCATATTATAAACAATAATTACCAAAATGAAATATGATTATTTAAAAATCCAATTTACCTTGAACATTCAGCTGAAGAGTCTTATCTTCTTTTCTTTTCCCATCTGAATCAAAAATCTCAAGCGTATATTTACCACCGTCACTTCTGCTCAGGTTATTGATCTTGAATGTTCCGTTATTAAGAATAAAGACAGATCTGCTGCTCATGGTATTAGGAATAAGAATATTGCTTTTGACAGAAAGAATAATTTGGGTTGACTCATTCGTCATTGATGCTTCCTTCTTCAAATTGAATCTGTGTTTTTCTGAGGTTTCGTCCATCAGCTTGAAGGCCACAGTTCCTCCCAAAGCGCCATAGCACTGAGCTCCCTTCTGTCTGGCATCACAGTACTTTTCAGCTGCTGAAAATTAAAAAAAAAATAAAGGTACAAAAAAGAAAAGTGTTTGCCCTTTAGTTTCTACAGAATCAAAAACAAAGCGAGCTGGTTGGAGCATGTGTGTGGGAAACTAGTTTGCTGAAGCAAGCCCACGGTTTCCAGAACTCTTCTTGTGTGAACATACAGCAAAGCAGAGGATGTTCTTCATTTATGGCTGAGTTTCATTAGTAAAAGACAAATGATAAGTGGCATTTAGAGCCCAAAACATTGCTTTAAACATGTCATTCATCAGCATCAGTTACAAATCAAAGTCTTCAGTCATTTCCTTCAGGCAGAAGTTTCTTGAAATGTAGTGACTTGCTTTTTGTGATGAAATAAATTTATAAAACTTGAAAAACTTACCATGTGCTACTTCCAGGAGCACAATCAACAGTCCAGCCACAGCTTTCATATCTCCCCAGGAGCTGCCACTCTACTTAGTGCAGGTAAACTACCCAGAATGGTGTAAAATGGTTCCTGTTAGTAATCAGCCTGAGAACAGAAGCCGTGGGCGCACAGATGAAAAAGGAAATGATGAGAGCGTGGTCACTTCTCAACCAAAGACGGAACACCTCCCCCCAGCCAATAGGACTGTTTTGTTATGGTAGTACTAAGAAAAACAGAGACTTTCTCATGTGTCTGTGGCCACAGACACTGTTTTTGCATTACAAAGGTGGCTGCCTTGTCGAAGCAGAGGTAAAGGATGTTTGCATTAGAATGACGAGGCTCAAGATAAAAATATTGAAGCATCTTCACTTTGCGCATGTTTTTAACTACATATTGGTTGCATCACAGCAAGAATCTTTTGAGATTGAATCTCAGCTAAGACCTTCCTGAGCAATGGTGCTATCTACTTCTCACAAACCAAAACATATATGGTAGGCCATTTACTAAAATCCCATTATGTTCGAGAGTCTGCATGCTTGATTTTTGTCACTGTAATGAACTTGAGATCTATTCACATTCTGTCGGCAATAGGGAAGAGTGGTCGCCAACTGGTGTAGAGTAAACAATGGATGACTATTCTTAAATTTGGGTTTTGACCTGTTTTAGACCTGCTTGCCCCAGAAACCTGTGGCAATATAACTAATTTAACAATCCATTCAAAAAGGGGTGAACAATTACAACAAAGACAAACTTTGATGTTCAGAAAGTTTTCCATATTTGTTCTTATCCTGTTGAGAAGTGCAAAAGTACTAAAGTTCACTTCAAACCTCACGAGGAGGGAAGTGGGTACTGGTATCGATCAGGGAACCAAGGGAGACAAATGGATAAATGTAGTTATCAAGTCACTTAATATCTTGTAAGGTACAACACAACACAACGCAATAACACAGAGTCATCACATGTTGGCCTCATTTTTCTTTCTCTCTTGCTCCAGCTTAGTGTTTTAAGCTATACTAAGTTGGACTTCCTGTGATTTTACAAAATATTTACAACCATGCTTGCAGCTCTTGTTGTTGCCACTAGATGTCCTCGTTGCTCACTTTAGTTTCCGTGAACATCCGCTCTGCACGAGTTAAAAACCCAACTGTTTCCATTCGACGACTCATCCTCCCAGTACATCCGCTCAGTCGTTCCATTGTGGTCCATTTCTCTGTTTCCCTTGTCGTCTTATTTTACTCTCTTTTTTTTTTTTTGCTTGGTTATGTTTATTTTTGACGTTTTGTATTTTTTAAATAAAAAAATAAAAAGAGTCTTCATCCTGATCCAGTCTTCAGGGTACCTGCATCTATATGCATAAAAACAATATGTCCCATAAAACTACAATATAAAGTTTCCACATCACCAAATAAATTAAAAATTTTGATGCAACTAAATCAGGCATGAGAGGATTTTTATTTTAGGTTAAGAAATCAACCAATCCAACAAGACTCCATGGCTAAAGATCACAAAGCAAGCCATGATTTAAATGTCATCATGGATTCAATATTGAATTTGAACAACCAAATACAACTTTTAATAACAACTAAAAGAATAACTCGTGTCTTTGCAAAACAGGGCACAGAAAAACTGGTGCATGCTTTTAATTTCAGTAAGATCAACTATTTCAGCTTCAGGTTAACCAAAATGGTGCTGTGATAAGTCCCGGTTATCTTCAGTAAAATTAGTACATTAAATACAGAATTTCTAATCTTGGTCTTTAAATCTTCACCCTAAATACATGTCAGAGTATCATGTCAGGTATGAACCTGAGCTTTGAAAGCACGAGATGTGCAGAAATTGTTAGCTTCTGTGAATCAAGACTGAAAACATGCTTTTCTTTGGCATTTCCATAAACGCCATAGATAGCTTTATTGTTTAAATAGTGGAATTTTGTCATTTCATTTTCAATGCGTATTTTTTGTTTCTGATCTATTTGATTTGCTTTTAGGTCTCCCTGCAGTTGTGACATTGAAACTTTATTCTAAACTACTGTTCCAGTATTTTAGCTGGTTAACACCACACTTTTAGCAGACATTTAATTTAAGAAAAAAATTGCAGCTGGACCAACATCACAGATATTTGATACCAAGAAGGTGAGGAGGGTCCCAACAGACGAGAAGATTTAGTGTGCGTGCTTAACACAGATCCATTTGCAGCAGTCATTTCATGTGGATCAAAACACTTAAGGTAGCCAACTCATGCAGAATATTTGCCACCTTCTTACATCCCAACACTCCCAATCACACAAGGACAGAAGACAAATATTAAAATGAATTAAAATAAACAAATGACAACGATATCAAAATGAAACAGAAAGAAAATTAACCATACTTCACAACACGTAAAATTCACAAAAAATTTTTTAAAATTATCTCCGGCTGACTGAACCTGTAACAGGATAGCCAGAAATTAAGTAAACTGAGGCTCTTAACGGATGCATGTCAAAAGCTCCATGTCTTAGTCGCAACAAATGATAAAAGGAAGCTTGGGGTTATTTTGACATGAGCTGACAGAAGTGAAACAAAGTTAACATGTCAACACACAGGACACTTCTTTTCTTTTTACATTTCTTTTCATTTTCTTGTTCCTCTCAGTCACTGTCTGGATGTTTCACATTCAAAATTATTCTAATTATTGTAGTTTCACAAGAGCTTTTAACTCTTCAAGTGGGAGAAAGAAAGCACCACAACACAAAATCAAACACATTCACAGAGCCTGATCTTTTCCAATTCCATTGCATAATTAGTCTTTGGAAACACTTGGGTTTTAAAAATCATTGGTTTAAAACTGCTAATTTATGATAAATGAACTATTAATAGAATACATTTTGTCAGTACAGTCGAATGCTTGTACGAGCCTAAAGGAACATACTGATGATAAGAAAATCAGGTCGAAAATCAAATTGATTGTTAAAAAAGTCAACATCCAAACTAAAATTGAACATAAGTTAAAATTGAACATGAGATAGCGAATCTATTCACGTTCTCAACTGCAAAAATTAGCAGAGAAAAACCACCACAATACAGATTATGGTCTTTGGGTTCTGAAGAATTAAACCACAACAAAAGAGTTAAGTCTTGGTTCTACAGAGTGCTTTGTTAATATATGCAACATGTAAAAATCAGAAAAGCTTTCCGTGATTTTTGTAAGACAGATTGTTTTATGATCTGGACTGAGCAATTGCCTCCAATCTTGCGTCTTACTAAAGTTAAACTTTTGTAGCAGAAAAAATTCTGGAAGAAGATACAGTAGGCACATTTTTTACAACAACTGATGTTGAAGGGCGTATTTAATTTCAACAGTATGTTGATTTGAGGTGGTTTATGCCAACAACTTAAGAATCAATAAACTAGAAAAAAGGTGTGAAGAAAAATAAACTAATGTTTAGGTTTCAGCTCAGTTCCTGATTATAGATAACACAGTTCATGAGGGTTGCTATAAAGGGTTTTGAGGATGTGCACGACTTAGTTTCACTGCCTTTAAACTCTGGCCTAACCAGTGAACCTCAGCAGCTGGTTTGGGCAAGGATGAACAAGCATAGAATAGAATTATGTTGGATTTAATCTAATTTATTAATTCTACCCTCAATGTCAGACTTAAACAGAATTGCAGATCTGGGATGGGAACTATCTTACAGATTCCTGAAAGTTTATGTGGCAAAGGTTGAAAGTTTGTTGATTGAGATGCAACAAAAAAAGTTTCTTGATTAAATAAAGCAGCTTAGTAAAGTGTAAATATTGGATGTTAGATGGAATAAACAGAAGCATGCTATATGGTTATAATAAGTTTATAAGCCAACAGAACTGAAAAGAATGTATTTTTTGTAAAATATTACATTCAACCCATTTTGTTTAAACAATAACCAAAATGAGATAATAATACATATTTCAGAAATGGAAAAGTATTTGAACTACAATGTTCTAGTTGATACATCTAACTTTTAAGGAAACCAACGATGGTTTAGGCACAAAAGTTGTCGCAGCCGAGTATTTCTATCAATCCAGAGAAAAAACTCTCCTAAGATGGTAAAAATCCAGTTTGGGAGTGGTTTTTAAGAGTCCTTTGGTCTGTGTCCACTTCTGATGACTGGTGTGGTTGAGATTGTCAAAGATTATTCTCATAGGGTTTGTATGTTGTCTTTGCCTGAAAAAAAAATATATATTTTTTTTTTTTACACAAGAAGAAAAGAAGTTCCCAAAACATTTACTGACATTGAATGATGTCATTGTCAGGTGTTTTAGTTGCTACCTTTGGTATTTCTACGTCTCTTCAATCTGCAACAGATGCAGCAAGTTAACAGCACCAGGAGGAGGACACCAAGCGCCACAATGCAGAGGAGCAGGATAGGATAAATGTTTGCTGAGGAAGTAAAACACAATAAAAGACATGTTAGGTATTATATAGCTTTGGCGACCTAACATAAATCCACCATAGAGACACAGATTATTTTGTTGTTCTATTAACAAGAAAATAAAAAAGCTTACTGTGACTTTTATAACAGATTATTAATTAACCAGGACATATTTATTTAAATGAGGGCTTTTGACTGACTGTCATAACAGGAAACATTATTAGTACAAATTTAGATGCAGCAGAAATGTTAATTACAGCATGAGTTTGTTATTTACCAGCATTTTCTTTTCAAGACCTTGGCACACAACATTGATAAGTAAACCTGGGGGGTTTCATTTGAGATGCTAAATTAAGTTCTGAGATCAGAAACGGTGAACCTAAAACATGAATTACTTCATTTCTCATCCACATTTTGAAATATTTGCTGGAAGAGTGAAGTTGCACAACGCTCATTGCAGGGTTAGAAACATTCACTCTCAGCTAAATAAACCAAAATTATTCAGTGTCTCCAACTCAAACTCCCATATCATTGCATAAAATTAAAAGCAGAGCTACACACCCAGAGTAACATCTGCTGCAAGTATCTGTTAAAGCAGAGCCAGTTCCTGTGACTGAACCACACCTATTATCCACCACAGGTTTCACAGCTTTGATTAATTTCAAACAAAAGCTACAAACTTCTATCAAAAGTCTTAACAATTAGAGGTTAAAACATATTCCATCAAACCTCAATATGCAGAAAGTAAGATAAATGTTGTTAAGTGTGGATGAAAATGCCTGTGATTTGTGTCATAACATGTATTTGAAAGTAATGTTCTAGAAAATTATTGGAAAAGAACACATATTCCAAAAATTGCAACAAGAGGCACAGAAGTAAGACTTCAGAAATCTGAACTTGCCTTTTACTTGAAGGTTGAATTTGATGTCTGCTTCTCGCTTCCCATTTTTATCATATTTCTCCACTATGTATAGACCTGAATCATTCCACTCCACATTTATAATCTTGAGTGTTCCTGTGTCGATTGAGAATTCTGTTCTGTTTTTGTATAAATCAGCTACCTTCACTTTTTCTCGCTTTAGAGAAAAAATTTCAGAGCGATTTGTTTCACTATAAACCTTAAAGCACTGCATCTTGTAGCCGGTTGCATTGGTCAATAACTTGATGTTGACAGATCCTCCAACAACAGGAGAGCATGCAGATGTAGCCTGGATGGCATCACATTTAGTGTCAGCGGGTGGAAAAAATGCTGTGAAAGATGCAATTAAATAGCATGTAAATTATCTGGCATCACTGGTTTTACATAATACTTTTATTAATTAGCAATTATTGATGTTCTGTATCTTACCATGACTTCCTCTAGTCAATACAAGAAGAAGAATAAATTGCTCCATGCTGCTCCTTTGTTATGTGGTTTACCCTCTTAAAAAACCTGAGATATAGCAAACACACAGAGGTATAATGCTTTCAACCTTCCATGAAGTTCAGCTGTCAGACTGTGCCAGATACTCACAGGAACTACAAAAGGTGGGGTGTTGCTGATATTTACAACAAGGAAGGAAATGAAGTTTTAACGGTCTCACTTCTTGAAAAGAAAAAAAAAAGCTGCTTGGCCTTATGCCATTGCAACATCATCTGGAGAAATATGTCTTAGATGTGACAAAGTCTCTCTTCCCTTTTTACATGTTACATCATACATAGTATTGAACCCGGAGCCACCCGGGTGACAATATTTTAACCACATTTTGCCAAAGCGTCTTGGATTTTTATTTTGTGTACTTATTTTACCAAAAAGAGGAAGAGAGACAAAGGTAACTGTTTATATATATCTGATAAGATGAGGCCTTATAATTAAATAAAATATTCTACTGTGCATGATGCAGAATCTTTCTGTGGGAAACAAATAGACTTATGGTTGAGCGTCAGTGCCAGCCTAACATTTGAGCCTGTGGTTTTTACTGTTATATCTAACTGAGGCACTTGACTGCAGCACACGACGATGCACATTGCATGAGCTCATTTACTTTACCCTCATGCAATGTAGCATTAACCTTAAAGGTGAACAACTTCTCAAATTGCATGGAGGTGCAATTCACTAATTGGATCTGTTGAAATAAAGAAAAAAAAATATATCCCACAGCATGATGCTGCCACCACCATGTTTCACAGTGGGTATGGTGTGTTTAGTTTTAAAAAATACTGAGTCAATGTTTTTCTCCGCATAGTTTTAAAGGTTTACCAGACATCTCAAAATGCTTTGAACTTGTATGCATGTTGTGTTCTCTACACTCTTTGTGGCAATTCAACAATTGCTTGTCATGTTGGGCAGTTTTAGATTGCACAGTTATTAGGTAACTGCACTCTTGGCTGCATCTCTTCTTTCTTAAAAAAATGTTTATGGAAATTATTATACCTGGGTAGATTCACCACAATCTTTACCCTGACATGTTTGTTCCTCATTTTCATGATGTTTTTTGTTAATTAATGTTCTCTAACAATCAAATGTAGCATACTCAGATAAAATAAGTTAAAAATTACTAATATGGTTGCTATTGAAACCAATAGGTTGGTATAAATTTTCAATAGGGGCATCAAAGTAACTGAGGCTAATGTGTGCCATACTATAAATTTTTAGTAATTCACAATTTTGAAAATTGTGTATCTTCTCTTGTCTGCTCTGGGTTAAGCTGCCTCTTAAATCCAAATAAAGGGCCTTGACATTTAAGGCACTACAGTTCACAGCAGATGTGTGGGGAAATAAAAGCACAGCCACACAGGCAGCTTAAGGTGTTAGAAACCTTTGAGCAGAGTGAGAGTGTGTGGTCTGTTGGTGGTTGGGGTTGGGGGAGATAGGGCGACCCTAACTTCAGAGATTGGAGAGTGTGGGCAGGTGAGGGGCGGGGTTGGTTGCTTTTATACCACCTTATAATGTTTAGTAACATAGTGAAACAAGTGAAAATAGCTGTGGAAGCTACATCGTCCAAACTTTACGGTTAACTTTGAACCGTAAAGTGACATTGTTGTAAAAATACTCCCCTAGCTTTAGATTTGAGATATTTGTCCCTGAGGCAGCTTGGAGATGTCTGTCTTTTTTAATTTGCTTTGGGAATAATGGCTTCTTCCTTAGTCGGTGGCCTTTTTGTCCATGTTGGTGCAGGGTTCAGCCAGGCAAATTCCTGTTTAAGTAGAAATTTATTTTTAAAGAATCTTGGATAGATTTCTGCTGTTTAACATTTAATATTGAACAAAACACCTCAAAAGAGTACTGAGGTGTTTTGTAGGCTTATTGCTGGATGTTATCAAGGTGCTTATACTTGTATAGCCGTGCCTGCTATACAAGATTTATTCTGAGCTCTTCCAGAGCTCAGAATAAATCTTCAGAGCTCTGGAAGATTTATTCTGGAATGCACCAGATCTCTTCCTGATCTTCTCTCAGCTCTGGAAGATTTATTCTGGAATGCACCAGATCTCTTCCTGATTTCTTTTGATTTTTCCATGATTTCAAACAAGAAAATGGTATGTTTGAAATATGTTTTTTTTGTTTGTTTTAACCTATCAGAAGGGTTCTGTTAGGGGGAATTTTTCTGCCATTATCCAAGGGCATACATTTTCAATCTAAAACCACGATTTCATGTATTTTGTCCTCAAAACTTTTAACACTTGTATTCTAAACATCTGCTCTCTTTCAAATACTCACTGTGCTTCCTTTCTCCTCACGCTCAAAACTTGTCTCTACTCTGATCAAATCTCCGCTCGCAAACCTCTCTGCTTGCAGTTTTTGCTCTCGCTTGCAACAAAAATGTACCATCGCCTGGCATCCTCTCATTGTTTTCGATAGTTTCTCAAAAAAACACTATGTGGCACACCCACTAATTTCCTTCTAGTGAGTGTGCCTGAAAGTGTAAGAACAAGTATTAAACATTTTGATAACAAAAGACATGTAATCCTGCTTTCAGATTGAAAATGTGTGCTCTCAAATTATATCAGAAAAATCCCCCCATATAAGTGTAGTCAGACAAGTGAGAAAGTGTCCTTTGGGTACAAGGAGTGTGCCCAAAGGACTCCTTGTGTGTCCAGACAGGACGTCCAGACGCCCTATCTCCCCGAACCCCAGGACGTCCTTGGACGTCCAGACAGGATGTCCGGACAGGACGTCTGGACAGGACGTCCAGACAGGACGTCTGGACAGCAGACGTCAGGATCCAGGACGTCTGGATCCTGACGTCCTGATCCAGACGTCAGGATCCAGCAGACGTCTGGATCCTGTCAGGGAAGCCTCACAAGACGTCAAAACATTTGAATATCATTTTATGTTGTGTCTGGGGAGACTTATATGTAGAGCTTCAAAGATCTGCACATGAAGTGATATCTCACTGTCAACTGAAAGAGGAATACTGTACCTTAGTGAAAAGGAACCTCTGAATGTTGGCAGAGCCTTTAAGGAACTGAAAAAGATGTACTGTTGGCACCAGAATGAGTGGAGATTAGTATTGTCTGCCCTTGCACCTACAAACTACCCTTACTCCAATTGAGGCCTGAAGGCTTAAGACCTGAACCTGGAACCAAAGAGATTCTCCTGCATCTCCATCAGAAAATGTTTACAGATAGAAACTGAGAAAAGCCAAAAAAATAATAAATAAATTATGTTGCAATGCATGTGCCACTGAGTGATTTGAAGCCTCATCTGCAGAGGAACTGTTCTAGTTCTGGACAACCACTTCCTGTTGGGCCAAGGAACATTTTTGTGTGACTGGACAAATGTTACAAAACTTATGTTGCATTACTCTTTAGAGAGATGCAAAAATGAAAGAGGTATTCATTTTTACTGACCATAAATGCGCAGGGGCGGGAGGACAGTGCTTAAAAATAAACTGTGTGACTGAGTTGAAACTGGCAAGGTGGCCACAGTTTCAACAACCTTTTTGTTTTTTTTTTCTTTCTTTTACTTGCAAGTATCCCCCTGTAAGTTGTGGTTATGAAACTTTAGCTTCCAATGTAAATAAGGACCTTGAGCAGACATTAAACATGCTTTTTATTATCACCAGAGTGCAACTGCTTGTAGTGTAGTCATTCAGGACCTTCTTAACATTTTTTAAGCGCTTTAATCAAGATTATGTATTTCCAGTTACATGTTGGAGGTGTTTTCCAAGTGTGATGAAGATTAATTTGTATCAGAGTGTGAGGTGATAAGGTCATATGTGTGAGCTTGTGCAAACCAGCAGAGGGAAACCTCTCTCCAACAAGTGAGTCATAATGTTTTATTTTAAAACCAGTTAAAGTCAAAGCAACACACAATTGTGAAGCAGAAAGAAAAAGATAAAAAAGTTGTCTACATATTTTTTACAATTAGTAAAAATGTGACATATGTATCCAACTCCATTTACTTTGATAATTCTTATTAACTCTTGTGCAACTAAACCTTCTGAAGTCATCTAAATGGAGGGCACTCGCGTGTGATTTTATTACATGTCACATAATGACAAAGTTCATTTTATTTACTGCAACACATGGTGGTGGCTGCATCACCACCATGTGCCGGTTTCCTGTGCAGAGGAAACCGGCACAGAAAAACCGGTCATAGTTGGTCTGGTCATAGTTGATGCAGTGAAGAAGAGGAATGAGGAAGTTTTCCGAATATTTTTTGACCTTATTTGACATCCAGCAAGATACTTCATTTGCTTTTCAGATTCAAAAGTAATACAGTGAAATGTCAACTTAAAGTGTGTAAATGTAATGCAAATGACAATAAGTAAGTCCAGTAAAACCCTGAAGGCTTTGCAACAACTGACAGCTGTGTGAACAGTTTTAGCTCATTAACAAATCATCAGTTTATTTCTTGAGATGAAAAACCGTTTAAATAAGATTTATAAGAAAGGGGGTAGTATTAAGTAAAATAATAAACAAATTTGTTTTCCTGCTCATGGGGGGGAAAGACTGTACAGGTAACTAGTGCCCCAGAAAAAAAATGTAATACTTTTGAATTTTCTATGATTGACTTGTAATCAAAACAATCATAAAACAATAACAGCGGAGAATAACTGTCTGAAACAAAGCTTTTCTCATATATTAGGCAAATTCTCATAAAAACAAAGAATAAGGAACAATCACCACTTCTGCAAATGCCTCTTAAAATAAACCTTTGTGGACTTTCACTATGATGCGCTCTGAAGCAGTGTTGTTCAGCATGCTACTTGATAAATCCACAGACCCATGCTGTTTAATCAAAAACTCAATAGCATATTAAAATTTTGAATTAAATAAATTCAATTGGCTTTGCAATAACATATAATGTCTTTATTATTTCTGAATGATTTGAAATGCAAATTAATAAAATAAAATGTGAGAAATCAAGTAATTGTCTGTGAAAAATAAAAACTAAAAATGAACAAGCAACATTTGTCAGAAATAAATGAGAAAAGAGGAGTACATTAATTAAGAGTTACACAATAACATTTGTATCAGAGATCTTAAAAACACATCAGAAAGCAAAAAAGTTAGACTTGACCAAAAAGTAGTTGCACTAGATTATCAGATTTAATCATGTTTTTTAATCTGTATTTAGGCAATGCCTTCCTCAGCTGCTAAGACTTCAAACAATAGATGATTTTGGCTTCCATTGGTTGGCAAAAAACAATCTCTCTTGAGGATCTGAATAAGGTCCAGGTCATAAATGTTGACATGTTTTACAATGGTTCCAGTTTTCAGTGTAACGTCTGGTAACCTGCACAAGTGAGAAAAAAATGATAAAAACAATCATTAGTTAAAGAAAAAACTTCACATTTGTCACATTTGACAATTTTCAAAAAAATAAATCTGTTAAAGGATTTTCCTCTGTAATCACAAACAATGAAAGTTTAAAAGTCAAACAATGATGGGGTGTTTATGAGGAATGTACTTTCTCTAGAAAATTATATTCACAGATATTGAATAGTGAACTTTTCACTGCCACAATATCAATTGACAGAAAAGAACTTAAAAAAATGTTCAAAAAATACATCATGCTCCAATCTAAAGAAATGATGAGCAACAAACTGATTAGCATCATTTATTTTGGAAAGGTTTGCAGGCCCATTTTTGTTTTTTGGGGGCTGTGGCTCTTCATCAAAGAACAGTGAGGTCCATTGAAAGAAGATATTAAAATTCAATACTGGCCTTGATGAAGGGAAGTATTCAAAAAGACCTAGAACTAAGAACTCTTAGACTAAGAAAATTATCTTTATAAATGATCTTTATAATCTCAAAGACTTTGGGGAAATATTTTGTGGACTTCTGAGACAAACCTGGAGGTTTTTGAAAAGAGTTTGTTCCATTGCATCTGACCTAAGACTAATATATCACAGAATGACCGCCAGAGCAACAGACAAAACTGCTGGCCAACTTGTATCAATTCTGCTCTGAAATAGAAAATCCAACAGGAGAATGTCCAACCATTGGGTTGAGCTCTTAAATTCAAGTTGATTTAGGTTATGAGAAAGAACTATAATCCACAGCACACCAGTGAGTCCACTTCCTAATGGCTACAAAACTGAAAACAAAAAAGGAACATGTTGATAAGGCCAACTGAGAACCTGTGGGATGACCATGAAGAGGCCCTGCACATGTAAATGAGGGTGAATTAAAACACTTCCGTATTGAAGTTTTTCCACTAAATGGTAAACTGTCATTTTAAAATTTATAAAGTTCCATTCCAGAAAATTATCTGTCGTTTAAAAATGTAAAAAAAAAAAAAAATCACTGGCATTTATTGTAAAACCTTGAAGGTCATCGTTTTTGCCAGAGGTTTCCTAAACAGTTATTAGTGTTAAAGGACAGTTACTTTCCAGGGTCAAGAGGGTTTGCATAGACTTTTGCCTTAAGAAATAATATATCCTTCGGAAATCAAAATCAATCTTCATAGAGCTGTACGGCTTTAAAAACCCAGCATTATTTCACATTGTCAAGCTGTTCTTTCTGTGTTAATGGCTTCAAAATAGTCACAAAACTGAGGATGGGCATAACCACCCAAAAACAATTGAACACAACTCTACCAGAGTATCGCATTTGTAATCCTTGCAACAATGAGCAAATGTCACCTTTATTAAAAATTACCTGTCTTTCTGCAGGGCTTCTTCTTCCAAACCACACAGCCAACCAAAATCAAAATGAGAACACCCACCACTGGAAAGATTGATATGTTGATGGATGTAATACTGGATTCTTTCCCTAAAACAAACAAAAAAAAAGGAACATGACATTGTGTAAAATTTTTATCAATTTTTGCTTTCCTTTGAAGCATTGTAATAAAACCATAGATGCCTTTGAAAGTTTTTATGAAAATAAAATAAGACAAATTTTTACAATCTTCTTGTGTTTTCTAAATGCTGAATTGTGATTTTAAAATCTATGAAGTTCTATTCCAGAAGAACATCTAATATTCCCATTTAATAAACAGGTTTTAGAGAAAAGATGAACAAAATAAAATCATTGAGAAGCTAACGGTGTCTTTTTTTTTACATAAAAATGGAAATTTAAAAAAATGAAAAATATGTTTTAAAAAAAGAAAAAAGAAAACTTATCAGATTAAAAAGTTAGAGTATTTTTCTGAAATTTACCTGCGACAAAGAGTGTGAAACTGAGCATTTTCACAACCATGCCAGTTGGAGTGTAGACATCAAAAGTGTACTGGCCTCCATCATCCACCTGTACATCAGTGATCTTGAGCGTACCGTTGTCGATGGAAAAATCGACTCTGTTTCTGTAGGACTCACGTATTTTCACCATTCCATTCTTCACAATAAACACTTTTAAATGCTCACCGGGGAGAATCTTTGAAAACACCAGCACATAACCAGTGGCATTGGTCATCAGTCTGAGGTACAAAGTGTCTCCAGGAACAGTATTGCATGACAACATAAACAGCCTGGCATCACATTTTGTCTCAGGAGCCACAGATAATGCTGAAAAAGATTAAGAAATTGTCCATGTATTTATAGTTATGATTATATTCCTGAGTCTTTGTGATGATGTTTAACTTACCGTGGGTTGTTCCAACTAATATCATGAGAAGTAGTAATTGTTCCATATTACTGCAAGTCACAGTCAACTACTGAACTAGACCAGCAACAATCTCTGCTGTCCACCTCTACTAGATGCTGACAGGGAGCATAAACCATAGGGAGGTCTCTTATATTTGGAAGAAGGAAGTAAACTAAGTTAACGCACTTCTTCTTTTATACTCAGTGTGTGGATGCTGTTGATAGTTCTACTCTATCACATGTGAAGTAACTTTGTCCCATTCTGTTGATTAAGAATGACAGAAACTAAATCAATAGACAATTTTGCCCAACACAGAATCAGTTTGGGACTTTATTTGGTGCACTTATGTCAAAAATGGAAAGTAGAATTATAAATTACTGCAAAGAGATCATAATTATATACTCATCTACGTAACATTACTAAATCATGAACAACAGTATTTCTCCCGATAAGTGGTCAAAAATTCTGGTTAATTATCGAACTCCTTATCTTTCAATGAAGCCTTTTTAAACAGATAGAAGACTCTAAAATCTTCCTTTCTTCAGCAAACCCATTTGAATAATGAAGTTCTCATCTTCAAAATAGACAAAAAGGAGAAGTAAAACACTATCATCTGAACAAACACATTTAAATCAGAACATGTTTCTATTTTTGAGGTTGGAAAATGATGTGTTCACATGAATACAAAATAATTTACCAAAAATACTTTGATCATGGTAATTATTATCTTTTAAATAATTATTGTAATATGTTTCTTGTAGACAGACAGCAAACTTTAAAATAAGTTTTTTTTTTTTTTCTCCTGTTACTTTGACACATAAAGTACAAATGTCTCAAAATTCGCAGTAATACAGTCCACAAAAAGAAGATCTACTAAAATAAAGCAGTTGGTGGTGAATTATTATCTACGCTTTATATGGGCAAAAGAAGATATCTCAGGAACCTAAAATATTTTGGTGGATAAAACCAGTAAAATCAAATTAATATGGCATTAATCTCATACTGTTTTGTGGAAAAATGGTCAAAATGTTGGGGAAACATATAACAGGAACAGATTTGAAATCAACTCCACTGATTCTCACTTCTGAACATAAGCAGGACAACAAAACGAAGTTACAAGAGTTTAAACTGTCAGCAATAAAACTATAGTTGATTATTTTATGATTTTCCCATAGGTCCTATGTGGAGTCACTCCAGATCTTAAGAAAATCTGTGACAAACTTTAAATTAATTTTGCCTAAACTTGTTTAGAAAGCTTTGGCACAGAGCACAGACACATTTGCACCAGCTGCATTTCTTTCACCCCATCAGCTGAGAGAGAATCCTGGAGAGTTGATGCTGTTTTAATTATATATTATATATACATTATATCAGAATGTAAGTGCTACATCCTACCTAGCCAAACTACTAAAATCAAAACTGGAAACAAGACAACTGGTGACTCCCCAGCTCAACCTGCAAAGCTAGATAAAAATAGTGAGTTCAACCACACGGTTCACCGTGTGGTGAATGTGTTTTTGTGGCAGGCTGGCAGACAAGGGAGGGAGGAGGATATAAGCTTTGGTTGAGGTCTTTTACCTCCTGCTCAGCTAATCAGATGTGGAAGTGAACAGCTAAATACAGTTAATTCAAAGACATCTGGGCTGTGACAAAGTTTTCAGAACAACAACTAATGAGACTGACAATAAGTTATAACCTCATCATAAAATCCATGACATTGTTTTGTTGCAGTGAAACCCTCTCTGACAGCATTATAGAAATACAAAAACAATCTTAAAATTGTATTATCATTGTTTCACATCCTCCACATGCCACTCTCCTTTCTCCTACTTATATTCTGTGTCACTACAATTGGAGCCTTTTAGCAGGTAGGATGACCAAATCTTTGACAATTACAGCATTCCTTGGGTAAATCAAATGTCCTGGAGTAACAACAAAAAGGTGAACATATTCCTCAACATCCAACACCATCTAATCAGTGTCTCTATTTTCTCAAATCTTAGTTGTCTTTTAGCTCCTCTTATTTAGAGTCCTCCTTTTAAATTTGACAAAATTTCTTCTGTTGTGGCGCCACTCAGCACAATGCCAGATTACTCCCTTTGTGCCGGTTTCTCCATCTTCAATTTTGTTCATTAGCCTACAAAAAGAGAAATATAGATACCATTCTAACAATAGAAATATCACTCTGAGATTTTTCAAAATTTTTATTGTGAAACAATAGCTGCTAGTCATGAAGTTTAAGTACCTGACTTAAACTTCATGGGCTTAGGGCTTCAGTTTGCCATGTAGGGCAAACTGAAGCCCTACATGGCTTCAGTTTGCAGCACATGCAGGAAAGTAAGACCACAGTCAGGAGGAAGGCCACTGCAAATCGCACTGAATTCAGGATAAGCAAAATATTTTCTGAGGAAAGAAATTAAAATCTAATTAGTATGTCCTGTATAATACCCATCGCCTCTGATGATTCACATATCAGTTTTGACAAGGTCCACTTGGGTGGACTAAGATAACCCTAAACTTTTTCTAACATGAACCTAAAAAAACACAGAATGAGCATCATTTTTATCTGAGGAATGTAGACTTCACAATCATTGGCACAAAGATGAAAGCACATCCCCAAATCTCTTAGCTAGAATGTATTCATGAATATTTATTGTTATTGATGTAACTATTTAGTTCAGAAAATGCAAGTGGTGAAATTTGAACATAATTAGTTTAACTTTGATTTATGAAAGGTAAACTTTGACATTTAGGGTTTTCAATGATCAAGGAGCTACAGTCTTAAACTTTATAGTTTAAGACACAGACATTTTGGCATAATAATGTGAATACAAAGTAAAAGTAAAAGAAAGAGAGATCCTGACACCCAAAGTGACATTTGCAAAAAGGATCTTTTGAACCGCAGCCAGTTTCTGTTACTGGACCACATCTGTCACTTGATTTTACAATGACTATTTGTTTACAGAGACAGATAGACCTCCAGTAAAAGTTTAAACTTGGTAACTAAAATCTTGTAAGTAAAGTATGTGCAGAAGAAAATATGCACTCTAACAAACTGAGTCAGCACACAGATTACCACGGACAAATCTGAGCTTGCCTTTCACTTGGAGGTTAAAGTAGATGCATTTATATATTCCATCAGGATCAAAACTCTCCACTCTGTATTGACCTGTATCAGTCCTCTCCACATTGCTGATCTTGAGTGTCCCTGTGTCGATCAAGAACTCAACTTTGTTTCTATATTCCTCTTCAATTCTCAGTTTTCCTCTCTTCAAGGAAAACACTTTAAGATCGTATTTGTAACAACGTAGCTTGTATCGAGTTGCGTTTCTCAATAGAATGATGTTGGCTGATCCTCCGACTGAAGGAAAGCATGGGGATGGAGCTTGAGTGAAATTACATTCTGTTTCAGCAGCAACCTGAAATAATGCTGGAAACATTTAAATAACACATGAGTCGTATGGTAACAGAAACATTATACCCCTATCGTATTTGTCTGAATAAGATCAGGATCTTACCATGAGTTTCTCCAGCTAACACAAGAAGAAGAAGAAATTGCTTCATACTCCTCTATCATCTGGTTTGACCTCTAAAACATCTGAGAAATTGCAAACAAGCTTCAGGCAGTAATCTGTCGGAAAGTTTGGCTGTGAAACTCAAAGGTTCCACCTAATCTGATACTATGGCATGCATATAAAGGAAGGAAATAAAGTCTACAGTCTCTGTTCTCGTTTCAAGGAATCCAAGTTCAGGCCGTAGTGAACACAACAAGTGAAAATATTCTGACTAATTAGTTAACTGAGTTCAACATATATTAGCTTGACTCAGTCAACGTTTCTTTTTTATCATCACTCTAGCTAAGTGTGAATCCTTCATGTTTTCAGACAGGAGAAATTAGCAGTAGCTGTGGGATTGGTTCTGTTTTTTATTTATTTTAAGGTGGAGCGTATTGTTAAGCTCCTAAATATTCTATACATGAAGAGGACTGAAAAAAAATGGCATTCATGAACTTGCTGAATGAAAAGGATTACACAGAGAATTTTGCTAGCAAGACCTGTATCATTACATCTCTAGAAGGCTTTGGTACAAAGGACAAGAAAACGTGGAAATGGAGAAGAGAATTGGCCTATATATAGAAATGCACCACACGTCATGGCATCTTCCACGACGTGTATTTAAAAACACTTGAGTGATCTAAGTTATGAAAATATGTTTTCCGTTGGGATAAAAACAGTATTTTTGAATTGAATTCAAACACACACCCTATCTCATTTCCCATCTCATCCTCTTGTGGGATCATAAGCTTAGTTTTTTTATTTTTTATTTATTTATTTTTTTTTCTTTATTTAAAGAGGTAAACCTCATTGAGATCTGGATCTCATTTTCAAGAGGGACCTGGGCAGAAGTCTGCAATACACAGTAACAAAATAAAACATAAGCTGCTTAACAACACAGAAATAAGCAACTCCTGTCAAACATTGCACAGCCTTGCAATGTTTGCAATTACTTTAGATTACTTTAAAGTAATTTCAAACTATTTTAAAGTAGTTTGCTTTAGATTTTGCTTTAAAAAAAATTAGAGCAAAATTAGAGCAAAATTAGAGCAAAAATTGACAAATGCATTTATTTTTCTGAAAAAAATACAGCCAACAGTTCTTTACATATAATATTATTGTTTAAAAGATAGAAAGTTATTTTTGCTTATCAAACAGCTTTATTTTTGGCCACTAAAATAAAGTTATCTAAATTCATTAAATCAACTTTTAATGTTGCTATTTTGCTTAGTTTTCAAAAAATCTTGAGCATATTCCTGACAGGGATCCATATTTTTAACAATAGAAAATGAGACTATTCCTTTTCTGTTGTGGATCAACAAGTACAACGTTGTGTTTTATTAAAACCTCCAAATCAATGGAGACTGTTTTATGATTTTATTCCTCAGAAGTGCAGCACAAACATAAAACTTTACAACTGCTTACAAAAAGCTCTTTGATTTCAAACAGTGTGCTATATAAAAGTTAATTTAAAATCTACTTGATAGCAAAAACATTGATATGCAAAAAAATCTTTGTTTTGGAGGAGCAGAGCGTGTACAAAGATTTACACAAAAAACATTTTTATTATTGATGTCAAATCAAACTGATATTAAGATAAAAGAAAAAACAACAGAGAGCCATAAAATTATGATAGTAAAAATTAAAAATGAGCTTCCCTAAAAGGAAGAAAATGTGTTTGCTGCTAATTTGTATGACTCCACTGCAAAGGGTTTTTTTCAAATTCAGTTTGCCTGTCCAAACTCCTTGTGAAGATCTTTACTGTCAGGCAACAATCACATAACCTGTTTAAAAGAAAAAACACAACAACTAATTACTAAGACGTAAGACTTAACACATTATTCTATATTTAATAATAGAAAATTATCTAAATCCTTATTTGTGAGTTTTCTTTGTAATCAGAAGCAGATAATGAAATAATTACCTCTCCTTTTGCAAGGCTTACACATCCAAATCACAATGCAGACTATAATCACAAGTAGAACAAACCCTGAAGCAGTAATGGTGGTCCCAAAGTAAACTTTTCTTTCTGAAGAGAACACAAATTAGGTAATTAGATATTGTAAAGTGTCCACCATTGCTTATTTGTATTGATAAGTAATTTTTTTCAAGCTTTTATCAAGAAGCTGCAGGTTCAAAGGTTGTCATCGTGTAATCTCTCCTCTTACTTGCACATAATAATCACATTTTGAACTTCAGCAACAAGGAAAGGGGACATGAGAAACTGAATATGATGGAAAAAAAAAGAAAAGAAAGAGGAGTGCTTTTAAATTCACCTTTTATTTGAAGTGTGAAACTAAGAGTTTTCACAAGGGTTTTCCTCGGAGTGTAGACATCTAGAATGTACCGGCCTGCATCATCCTCCTCCACATCAGTGATCTTCATCGTCCTCGTGCTGATGAAAAATTCTGTCCTCGTATATTCTTGTTGTATTTCAACCTTCCCTTTCTTCACAGTAAACACCAGGTCTTCATTCTTGAAAAGCACCAGCATGTATCCGGTGGCGTTGTTCATCAGTTTGATGTACACAGTTCCTCCAGGAACAGGACTGCAGGGGGCTATGATCTGGGTGGCATCACATTTTGTCTTAGAAACTGTGGCTTGAGCTGAAAAAATGTACAGATAAAGACAAAAATGGCTTAATCCCAAAGTTAATTTGTCAGTGTGGTAATCATCTTACCATAAGTTCCTCCAACTAACATCAGAAGAAGACAAGTTTTTTCCATGGTGCTAGTTTAACATCAGAAATACAAAGAAATAGAAAATCAAGATAAACACAGTAACACATTTGAGATGACCCAGTGCTGTTTACTTGTGCTGGACACTGACAGGTACCAACAAATATCCAGGAGCATTTTTGTATGTCCAAAAAAGGAAGTAACTTAGTTTTCAATTCTGCTTGGCTTTTAGCTGTTGTTAGGAGATTTCTATGAATCAATACAAACATAGCGTGACCATGATTTCACAAAATGTTTCAGCCACTAAATGCCAAACCAACTAGGGTTTTCATTTCATGCATATTTAATCCCAAAAAATAATGGAAGTGAGAATTACAGTCAATTCCGCCAGTATATGGAGATCAGTGGAAGTACTCTTAGAGGTTTGGGGTTAGTCTGCTGTGCTTCAGTGCGTGTTGTAACTTCAATATAGGAAGCTGTAGGAAAAAGATGGCCTGTGGCCTCTGTACAAGTAACACTCTGAATGTTTAACCTCAGCAATCAAACTTATTGCAAATGTAACTATTTTGTAGTTAATTAAGTCAGTAATTTTATTTTACTGTCGTTGCCACTCCCTCAGGTGTTTCTTTGTGATGCCTTGGCAATACCCCTGTGAAGCCCGAGTTCCTGGCTTTCTGGATTTCTTCCCTCGTGGCGCTGTGGATTGTTACCCACTGGTTGCCTGAGTCTCTTCTTTGCCTCTGCAGATTAACCATAAACCGTTCCTGGTTTCTCAGCTGGCAGTCGGTTCGGTCCTCGCTCCTCTTCACCTGATTACCTGTCCGCCCTCCACCTCATCCTCTACACCTACCTCCCAAGATCTCATTCAGTCCAGACCACAGACTGGAACCCGGACCACTTCAAGGAAACCTACAAAGAGACCAAACCCCAGAACCCACTGTACTATCCCACTGGTGGAAGTTATTCTTCATTTCAAGTATGACCAGTCTCATGTTTCCTGAAGTTACACTTTCCGACAACCTCAAACTCACCATCTGCTCTTCAGAGTAAAGATGATCCTGGTTTCCATCCACAGGGACAAGAATCACACAATCTCACTCTTTCACTCTTTGTTAAAATAAACTTTATTTATCTGATTATCTGTTCTCCTGGTGGTGGTCTGTATGTGGGTAAAGAAACTAGGACCCATCATGACATGTATTGTGTAACAACTGGTTAAAATTTACTATTACCTCAAAAATAGTACTTTTTTGTATACCTCAAAAAAGTACACGCTGTAAATGAGAAGACAAGTATCTTAACTGAATCAGAAGAGTTTTCACTTCTGATTCAGTTAAGAAGTGATGGTTTCTAATTCTCTGAATTAGAAACTTGTAAGCTTATCAGCTCGCAGCCTTTTGAGGTTCAGGAAAATTGAATAAGTGGTTAAATATTTTTAAAAAGATATAAAAAGCAAATTGCTACAACAAAACTCCTCAAACTCATTGTTAGCCACTATGTTGTTCTTTTTGGAAAAAAAAAAAAAAAAGAAAGAAAAAAAAGAAAATAAGAACCTTTTTTGGATGGAATAAGGTTTTAACATTAAATACTCAAATTGCAATGAAAGCTTTCCTTTCAATGTCTAAGCTAATTAAAACAATTGTTTTATCAAATAAGAATGGAATATGTTTGATTACATACAGAATCTGCCTCCATCGGTAAAATCCACATTATACGGTTGTCATTTAGGCACAATATGGACAAAGAGGTGTTCAGGTTGTTTTAAAAACGATAACTGGCACTATGTGAAGATTGTAACAGAACTCTCTTACATATAATAGAAATCATATTGCACATAGCTCCTTCTCTACATTTGGCTCACTGAAACACTGACTTGAAGCTGGGGAATCTAAATTTAATTTTAAAAGTTTTTCACATTTGTTAAAGCTGTCGTATGTCGTACAAGACAACTAATATGTGAAAAAAAATCAACCTCCTCTGCCTTCTCCCAAAGCTTCCAGTGCTAACTACAGAAATACACCTCTCAATCAGAAACACCCAATCACAGACAGGAAGAGAGTCTTAGAAATGGCACTCAAGCTTGTGTATGTGCTGCTCACAGTTCCCCCCTTTCTCTCTGCTATGTGACAGCTCCTCCCCATCAGCAGAGCATGCCACAAATGATCATGCCCTTAGCATGGCCACAGCTGATGCCATTAGCACATTAAGCAGCGCATACACAAGGATGACTGACAGCACCAAGATGACTGACAGCACCAAGATGCTTCTCTTTGCTTTGATTGGTTGCTTCTGAATAAGAGTGGCAATAATAGCACTTGGTGGAAGAGTTCATTTCTTTCATGGGTTATCTCTCATACTGTCAGCACATGGTGACAATTTTAATAAATATGCATTAAAAAAATTTTTATAAAAGTTTCATACCTCAGTTTTAAGTCTTAGTCTCTTATGATAAGTGCATATTGTAGGTTGATGTTTAAACCCAAATGTATTTAACTGGATCAGAGGATCTGGTCCACTGTAGCAGTATCTTCTCTCTTATTGTGAATCCGCATTTAAAATGTCATGATCTATTTTATTATACTTTATTAGACATCATTCTTGATGATTTCAATTATATTTTCAGTTTTTACTTCAGGTTTTTGCTTCTATATTTTGTTAGACATCATCCTTGTGTTTAGTCTTCTAAAAAATGACCTGCTTTTGAACATCTTAAACTTTCTTTTCCATTCCATGCTTTCTTTCTCATAAACAGTATCCAAGTTCTCCTCCTCTTCATCTCCCATCCAGGGACCCCAGGCTCCACCATTTAGTTGGGGGTCTGCCTGTGGGTCCTCTGAGGGATACCTTACAGGTACTGCCGTCTTGTTATAGTACACCAGTCTGGCTAAGAGTTCCTTCACAACATCTGGCCTCTGTTCAGACAGGTCAAAACGTTCGTAAGGATCTCCGGAAACATTAAAGAGCCACACAGATTTGCGAGGTTTAATGTGTCTCTCCAGGTTCCAATATTCCCTAGGAAAACCTGGAAGAATAGGAGGTGGGATCCAATCTCCATAACCAGGGTCTCCGGTCAGAAGTTTCCAGTCTCCTGCTCGTATGGAGGCCTGAATTGCGGTATTCCAAATCCCAAATCCTTTCTGCAAGGAGCCAGTGCGTGCATAGTTGTACAAAGGGTCGATATTGTGGAGTATCTCAAATCTAGGTGACTCTTTTCCTTCACTGATGGCCTCCCAGACATTGTACCCATCAACCCCCTCAGTCAGGGACTCATTGCCACCTGCCAACCCGACCAATGTGGGATACCAGTCAGTAATGTGTACCAGTGCTTTACTAACCCTCCTTTTCTTCCTCAAGAGAGGGCTATGGACAAACCCCAAACCTCGGACACCACCCTCCCAGTAAGTACCTTTACGACCTCGAAGTGGCCAATTGCTGCCCCCAGACAAAGGCTGGCCACCATTATCAGTGGAGAAAATTAGGACGCTGTTTTGATAGTATCCATACTTGCGGAGAGCATATGTTATGTTGCGAACAGCTTCATCTACAATGGAGACCATTGCGGCGTACTTCCTACGTGCAACGTTCTCCAGCTCTTTGTACGGGTGGATGTACTCCTGAGGACACTGCAAAGGTGTGTGAACAGCTTGAAAGGACAGGAAGATGAAGAGTGGCTGGGACAGAGGATCATGGGCCGCTAGGATCTTGCGAACTCTTTGAGTGTACAGATGTGTGGAGTATTTGCCCCTGTGTCTCCAGGCAACCAACTCGCCCTCATGGAGATCAAAACCACAAAGCATGGGGCCATCACAGGACTCATATGTGTAGTAGTTCATGCTGCCAGTCAGAGAGCCCAAATATGTGTCAAAGCCTCGTCTTGTGGGCAAGCACTCCTTCTTGTAGAAACCCAGGTGCCACTTGCCAACCATGTGGGTGGAGTAGCCAAGCTGCTGAAGTCTCTGAGGGAGGGTGACCTGGTCAAAGGGCAGGCAGTTGGGTTGGCGTGGACGGATGATGGAGTGCTGAAGGCCAGTATGAATTTGGTACCTGTAGAGACAGACAATAAGAAGGCAATCAGAAAGGAAGAAGTTTGTTATCAGTGTCAAGGAGATCCAAAACACTGTAAAATGATAGAGACAGGAGGAGATAGAAAATAGAGTTCAGAGCTCCCAAATTCCAACCTTGACCAATTTATGTTGGTACATCAAGATGAAATAAGTAATAAAGTTCAGGCCAAGAAGTTCTTAGGGAGAGAGTTAAGAACTGGCAACTCACATACATAATGTGTAAGAAATACTCTATGCATGTTTTGCTTTCCTGTAGGTGCAGCAGATGCTTTGTTTGCGTCACAGCAATCAAAAACAAACAAGAAAAATAATAATAACTCTCATTTTTGACATAGTTTTCTTTTGAGGGACTGAAAGACGTAAATACATTATGCTCCATAATGACACTGATAATGATATTCTGATAGGTTTAACAGTAGGTCAGAAATGATGCAGAAGCTACTTTATGCATTGTATTTTTCTCTGTCAAATTTGACGGCCGTCTAAATTAATGTTTTGATTGTTTATTCTGTGTTACATGACTTTGTGTTTTTATGTTTGTTATGATGTAAAGCACTTTGAAATGNGATTGATTGATTGATTGATTGATTGATTGATTGATTGATTGATTGATTGATTGATTGATTGATTGATTGATTGATTGTCACTTCACAAAGCCACTGGACTTTATCTTTGTACTTCAAGAAATCCTTGGTTTTTTGCCAAGGAAAATATAATATAATTATATTAGAAATATTATTTTTTGCCAAGCAAAATACAATCTGTTTACAACCCTGAACAACTGACAAAATCTTTAAGATGCAGTGTTAAATCTACACAAAAACAATAAAACAATGAAACAAACTATTTACACAAACTATTTATCAGAATGGAAACAATTAAGAGCTGATATGCTGCCATAATCATTGCTTCTCTTGGTAGAAAAAACCCACATAAAGAGGAAATGGTACATTTAGTGGTATATTACAAACACAGCTGCCATTTTAGCATTTTAAGAAAAGATGACTTAACAATTTTTGAAAGATTCATCAACTAGTGCACAGATATTAATAATTTATAGTTGTGAGGAAATCTCTGCTCAGTGGACATTTGTGAAAACCATGACAGTACATGAAGACATCGCTGAGCTGCAGTTGACAAGAATTGAGGTTATTCTTGTCTTCAATAAAAAAAACTGCTTTTACTAATATAGAGAAACATGCCATTGCAAATCAATGCATTCTATTTGAAACACAAATTCTTATATTTTAATATCAATTTGAAACATTTTTTTTTTTTTTCATGACATTTGAAAGTAAATAGAAACATCCGCTAGATGTTTAAATATAAAATAAATATCTCTCTTTGCTTCAGGTGAATAAGAACTAAAGAACTAATAGATCAAATTACCTGCCGGTCATGAGTTGACTTCGGGACGGTGTACAGATGGGCTGAACATAATAATTCTCCAGTTTCACACCATCTGCAGCCAGTTTATCCAGTACGGGTGTCCTAATGTCAGAGCTGTGATAGCCAATGTCGTTGAAGCCCTGGTCATCTGTCATGATAAAGATTATATGAGGACGTTGCTGGACAGAAGATCTGTCATTGAAAGTTTGGTCAGGCTCGTTTTCCACCTGATTGGGGCTCATCAGATCCCAGCTCAGGTAGCCAAGGCTCAGCAGGCTCATCACTGAGAAACCAGTCAGGGTTGTTGTTGCCATGGTTTAAATCAATGAAGCTTGCCGATATTTTGTATGTCGTCAGTAAATCATTTTTGCTGAAAGAAAATATCCTCTCATTAGAAGCTGCAGTCGTCTCTTGTTACATTTGAGTTGGGGCTGAGCAATTCATAATCTTCCTAAAGACAAAAATACACCTTCATCCTCGCTGGCTCTCCAAACTGTGCCAACCTAAATGAAAGCATTTCACTTTTCCTAGAGGACCAATCAACCCCGCCCATCTGCCTGGCTGGCCCACTGAAAAAACATGACGCCCCCCTGCCTCAAAAAAATCAAACAACACACACACATCGCTGCTGTATCCAGGTGTTCATTCAGACTTTACATCAAGTGTTTAAAGTTAAACACAATTAAGCAATGTGGATATTTCAACATTTTGCTCCGTTCCATGTAAAAACTGTTTTTATTGCCTTTAGAATTTGAGCATTTAAACATTTTGTTCCACCTCTGCTCCTTCAAGGTCATGTTAAAAAAATCCAGTCCAATCTTCACAAATTGCATTAGAAATGTTTCCCTTTGGGGTGTATCTGTGTCAGACAGAGAATCTACAGAAAAAGACCTCCACTCACAAAATACCTGCTGGGGGAAAGTTGGTTCTCCGGGTGGCTGTTGGGCCCCGAAGCCACAATCCCTAACACTGTTCCCCACTTTGCTCCGCAGCAGTCACAAGCACGTTCCTACTATTTCTGCTGTTTTACGGGGGTGGCAGACGTGAGCAGAGAGACAGAGCAGACACCCCGGCCTCTGATAACATCTCTGAGCAGGCGTAAAAGAAGCACTTTACAAATCACCCCGAGGGTCCACAGAGCACAGCGGGACTGCAGAGCTTCAGCTGCAGCTCATGAGTGCAGTTACTGCTCCACAACATCTCCACTGTGTAGCCCTTCATAGTGCTGCAGATTGATATTGACTGGGAAGGAGGGAATTAGTTCCAGTTAAACTTTTCAGGTTTCATACTCTTTTTATTATGTTCATTTTGATACGTCTCACACACTAGACTTTGAGAGACCGATTTATTCTATTTTAATGTGTTCTTGAATTTATAATACATTTGTTATGAGACATTTAATACAAAGCAAATAAACAAAAAAAAACAAAGGAAGCAAGACATTTCTGGACAGGTTTTAGGTTTTGCATGAAATGAGACAGTGGTCAAACCCAGAAAGGAACTGAGGAAAATCATGACTCACAAAAGCATCACACACATCAGGTCCTGTCAAACTAGCTGAAATAAGGAATAAACAAAACTAGAAAAAACATCAGAATGTGAAAATAATAGCAAACATAGAAGTAAACCTATATGGATTACATGCAAATCCAACACTTTGAAGAATTACTGTTGGATTTATTGTAACTACACTTTGCAATTTGTACATTACATTAATAAATGTTTCACAGATGCTTTTATTCATTTTTGTTTAGCTATTTCTGCTAAGATCAAAGCTTTAAAAATATGTTTTTAGAGCTTACTTGCTGGTACTCATATAGCCAGTTAATTTCTCCTGAGATAAAACACCCTGTATCTCATACAAACTAAAGCAAAACAAACCACATCTTGTTGACACTGCTTCAAACTTTCAACCTCGATGTAGGTTCAGCAGTGACCATGTTTGAACTATGATAGGAAAAGCTTTGAGTACTAAAAGAGAATTAAAACTACATATCTTAAAGTTAGATGACCCTCTGGAGCATTTTGAAGAAATTTCTGAAACAATACTACAGACTGTCGTTGCAGTTTAATGTGAAAGTTAATAAGTAATTAATACTGAAGCAATTGTTAAAATAAACATCATGGTATTGTTTTCTAACATTTGCCTTCAAAAGCCTGAGCAAAACAAATTTTTGTAGTTTTTGATGGATACAGCTAATGGCCACATTTACACTTAAATAAGATCTTCGTATGAGCTTAAGAAAGTGAATATAGTCTTTAGCTTGACATCCGTTACACTGTGAGACATTTATGACCCACTTTATCTTACTACTGTTGTTGTTGTAACTGATGTGAAAAGGCTTATTTCTCAGAGTACACACGGTATTGGGTAATGTATAATATAAAGATAAATGAAACACACTAAAATGCATTGAAAATTTAAAGACTTTTTGGAAAACCTCAATCTCAAATATTCTGGGATGCAGCATGATACAGGGCCTCATATCTTAAGTTCAATGCATATTTAAAATTTGTAGAAGACCTGTATTTTTGCACATTTTTGTTTTGATATGTTCTACCACATATACTTTCTAAAACCTTTCTAGCACCTCAACATTACTGAACTGATACATAGCTTATGCCCACATAATGATTGATCTGTTGAAGATAGCATTTGGTAAACACACTGGAAGGTAAAACATCATCCCCTGCAAATGTTGATATTAGGACCTGTGGGTATGGAGGTTGTTTGGAAACCAGAGGAGGTATGGGCCCATGTCCCAAAGAGAGCACAGCTGCGGTTGGACATGTTTTTTAGCAGTTGCGGCGGCATCTTTGGTGTGGAGTGTCCAAGTCTGAGGCATGTCAGACCTGAAAAGAGCAACAAAAAAATGATAGTTGTGCACTTTAGGTTTTAAACCATTATGTTTACTTATGCATTTTTTTCTAGACTGAGACACTCTGATCACAGTTGCAAAAATCAAGACAAAAACACAGCATTTGCATTTTATGTCAGCTAAACGTTATGGTTCTTATATAATCCATCTTTGCAGTACTTTCTGTTTTAAGCAGAAAGCAGCCACACATCAATCTGACATATTCCACAAAAATGCTTTTTTTTTTGTTTGTTTGTTCTTTTTTTTTTTAGAAAAATAATCTGTGATTACTGTGAAATACATGTGTGAGACTGGTTGGGATGCATCTACCATGCATAGATACATCCCAACCTAGATTTTTCCTTCTAGATTTTTTACCTGAAAATATGATGTGGAAGGTTTTGAAGTAAGAAATTATGTCTCAGTCTTTAGCAGCTGTGTCTGTTTTTGGTATGTGAGCAATAACCTCACTCATCTCTAACACCACAAACGCAAAAATACTGACCTCAAGCATGTACTCACTCACATTCAGTATTTTCTTGTCCTGTTGCACATTAAACATATCTCCAAAATAGCCTTAGACTACTAAGAACTCAAGCATTTACCAAGAATGGTGTAATATAAGTATTCTTAGAAAAAAAACAACCTTATTCTAACACCTTCAGGGAGACTAAAAAAACAAATGCTAAATATATAAAATGTTTGGGGTTTTTTAATGTCATTTATTTCAATAAATATTTGTTTGTCTGATGCAAGACTAAAATGTGGGAAGTGACAGATATTCTTGAAAACCTCAGTAGTATATGTATGGGAAACAGCGTGACTCAAAGGAAGTCAGCGGTCATGTCAGTTGGTCTCATTGATGTCTCTAATGAGACCAGTGTGCAAAGTTATTTAGACTGACTCATTTTTCATTTTTGAGCCATCACATGTCCGTTTTTTTACAGCGAGTTAGTTAGTAAGTCCGATAGAAAGCCTGTTAGTTCAATTGTAAAGATACTTACTACAAGCAATGTCTTTTCAAGTAGCTCGAGAATGGAGAATGTTAGTAAAATTGAGCCGGTAAATATACATTTTGCTCTAAACAGCTGACTGGTTTAGAGTCAAAATGTAAAAGATATATTTCACTTTAAAGGTGAAGAAAGCTTTATAGAGTCTCCAAGTTTAGTTCAAAAACCTTCCTCTAAAGATTCAAATGAACGTAGAGGTACTTCATAAAGTCAACATGTTTCTAATATAATCTTTATATCTGCCTGCAGCTCCTGCTGCTGCTCTGTGTTAGTCTTCACTAGATGTTAGTTTTGGCAAAAGGAATCATTAGTGTTACTGAATACGGCTGCTCCCCTACAGTGTGAACACTAACCCCTTTCTAATCAAGAGAGCCCTGCCCGTAAGCCTGGACATTACTCCCCCTCTCTACTAATCTGAGTGAGTGTGGATGGAAGTGCTTATTTTTCATTTTTATTTCTCAGCATAGAATCAAAAGTTATCCCTCATTTCTGTCCGACTTGTCTCCATTTTATGTACAGTGTAGAGTCTTGTTTCAATTGTTGGGAGTTATTTCTTCTTTTCGTCAAGCCTACTACAGAAAAATCTAATGAAAAATGTAATTTCTTTTTCAAAATTGTGCCTAAGAAAGATACCACTTTGTTGTAAATACCACTGCAAGAGGTGAGAGATCCTAACCCTAACCCAAACAAGGAATCACCGTGCATATGGTGCTGCATCTCAACTCAACATCAAGTCTCTCCAAGCAGGTCAGACTGCATATTTTGGAGCAGAGGAAAGCAGGTGATGCCAGACTTGCAGTAGAGATAGAGGAATAGAGGTTGGAGTTCCCCTACTGTATGAAGGGCACAGTTCTCCTCCCATGAATGGGGTGAGAAACCAGTAAACATGAGGCATCATAGAGCCATTTCCCCTTGACCCAAGGTCCACTTCAAGGAAACCATGTTAAGAATTTCACTTACCAGTAAGTATATCTTGAAAACTCATTAAACCGTAGGGAAAAGCCTTGGAAAGTTTGTGTGGTCATGAGATGATGATGTGTGATTTACTATGCAAAGACATCCTTTAATGTCAGAAAATTAGCATTTCAGAAACAAACATTCATGCTTATCTTTTAATCAGAGTTGAAAGATCTTAAAGAGTTTACCCTTTCTAGGAATTTCAACATCCACTCATCAGCTGCTTCCAGGTTGGAGCTCAGCAGTGGTGCTCTCTCAGATCCAGACCTCCAGGACTCCATGCATATGTTTAACTTGGCTCTCATGGAGTCGAAGCAGCACCTGGCCAGCGAGGCCAGCGGCAACACTTCATTACAACTTTCTTTCCAGTCATCTGGATTAAATACTACAAGGATCCCACAGTGAAATCCGACTGTGCATGAGTTTGTGTGCTTTTTTGTCCTTTGGTTCTGTTATGAAATGATCTAAGTGTTCACACATCTGTGCAAGTGTTTTACTTAAACCTGTTTTATAAATTTACTCAGGTGGTAGGAATGGCAGGCTGCGGTAAGTGGATTTCACTGGTGGAAGAAGCAAGTAATTACCTGCAAAGAGACCGCAGATGAGCGATGCTAAACACCTGGAATGCAGATTTATTTCCTGGACTAACCTGTATAAATGTATCTGTTATTTTGTGGCCTGTTGCTAATAAAGCAAAGGGAAATTTTCTTTTGCATCGATACTTGAATAAAATTTAACAATAAAAATGTGACGCAGCAAATTGTATAAATAGTTGTTTCTCAGTCTGTCCTTTTGACACTGAAAATAGGAACCAATTCAGCCATCTCATCTGGCTGAGCTGATTATAATTGTATGTGGTAGTGAGGTTAATTATTATTATTATTTTTTTTAAAGGGATTGTGAAAGGTGTTGAAATCAATCTTGGTGAGACCTGCTGAGCACTGACATTGAATTTGGAATCCAGTCTGTTTGCCTTTCTGATGAATGGGGTTCTTTCAGTTTGCAGCCTTCTGCATTCTCCCCTTTAATTTGACCTAAGGTCTCACAACCACCTCTCCCAGCCTGGCATGTCCTCTGCCCAGCCAGCTTTATTTTCTCCCCAAACTAATCAGAGAAGTAAGGGTCACATGTTTATCCAAACACACCTGAGAGAGAGGAGACCAGCTTTCCCGGCAGCTCTCTGATTGGATTGTTTGACTGGGTGGTTTGTTGATTGTCTGGCTCAGGAGTAGGAGATTTTTTTTCTTAGCAAGAGCAGAAAAGGTGAGCAAAACTCCACAAAGCTGAAAATGTACCTATAGGATAACAAGAGTAAGCTTGTTTTTTTTTAGCTTGTGGGGTGTTTTTGTAATATGTTCTTGAACAAACTCATGCATGCACTTTTTTTTTTTTTTTTACCAAGACTTGAAAACTACTCTAGGTGGCTTTAATTAGTCTGTGGACTTGACCTCAGTCTCCCCTGAGAGCTTGACATTAGCTTCAAGATGTTTGTATCATTAATTTTGCAATGTACTCTATGAAAAGTAAGTATTGGGTTCTGAAAAGTAGAATCTTTTCTTTTTTTTTTTTTTTTTCCCTAATGGCTAACCAATTGGATGTAGCAACAAACTCTTCTGACTTCAAATGTTGATCCAATTCTTTTCCAAAGTGTGGTACACCTTTTTGAATTTTTTTTTTTTTTTTATTTTTTTTTGCCTTGTGTTTGTTACTGCAATGCTCTCTTTCAGCAAGATACATTTGTGTTTACAATTTTGCAGGACCAAAGTATCAATGTTTTTTTTAACCAAAGTTGATTTTTTTTCTTTTTTTTTCAGCCAAGAGAGTAAGCTGATGGAACCCAAACCAGAAGTCTAAAGCTTTCTGAGGTAGTAAATGTTTAGGGTTTGACCAAGCCAGAAATGCTCCTTCTCCAGCTCCATGATTTGGATGTTTTGTGGTGGTACTCTAGACCTTCCTCTATTGAATTTCTCACTCTGTCCTAAACTTTCCCTCAGACTTAAGAGCGTCCCCCCATTGTCTCAATAGCCAGCTATTCTTGTAGAATTGTTTAGAGGCTGGGAACTATGTTTTGAGCAGTCATTGGTCAAAAGGCAGGATACAAAAGAGGACAAAGGCCCACACCAAAACACACAAATAGCAGGCACAGACCAAACAGCAGCGTTCTAGTGCTTCCTAAACACGGACTGAAGATTGTCTAAAATTGATTCAAAAATGAAAACTTGGGCTAGAAAAACCCAAGTTAGAATTAGGCTATCTGTATTATTCAGATAATTCAGATTTTATCCGAATTCGAAATAACTTTAAACCGCATAAACTCTTATCTAAATTTAAATGAATTTGGTTTCCTTCAAAATGTGGTTGACTAATCCGTGAAACAATGAAAACTAACAGGAGGAAACGCCAACCCTATGAACTACATCTCCCACGATGCACCGCTGCGGTCTAAGGGAAACGCATCCTGTATCAGAGTTCAACAGGCGGGTTTCGGTTTAAACAAGTCCGTGTACCATGTGGCTAGTTTTAGCGACAAAATCCTCGTTTCTGTAGCTTTCTGCTTGTTCGTTTTGATCATGTCCGTGAACGCATCACAACTGGAGCTGAACCAGCTCATCTACCGCCATTTGAAGGAGCATGGTTTCCTTTCAGCTGCGGAGGAGCTTCAGAGGCACAGCCCACAGGTCAACACAGTCACAATGTTGCATAGACTAGTAATGTTACCATGTTCAAAAATGCGCCAAACTCCGCAGAATGCTGCGACCTTCTGAAACACTAATCGGAAGGTGATTCGTGAGTTTTTGTCTTTCGGCGCTTTGCAGAGACTAAACGTCCGCTGGTTCAAACTTAAACCTCCGATGTTTCAAGAACAAATGGTTACTTGGATTCAAAATGCCTTCTTGCATTCGCGGTTGTCGTAATAATGTCTTACTAGTTGAACGACACCGTTTCACAAAAACCGTGTGTTATCAGTTGCGTAAATGTAGCCTATGGGGAGTTCTGCAATGTTCGTGGGATATTCTGTTCGAAGAAAATTTACTGCGGTTTGCTGGAACCCTGGTTGGAGTGATCTAGATCTAGATGGTCCTTGTTTATCGTCGGATTGGAGATTTAAGAAGTTATTATCACTCTGCAACAGAGTGAAAAACCTTAACATCCCCAGGAACTCCAAGAGCCAGTGTTTTCTGGCAGCTTTAACGTGAATTTGTATAGTTTTTATTCATCGTTTCCTTTTAGTAGCTTTTTCCTGTTGAGATCAGCTAATTTAATTTCTGGGATCCTTGCGTGTACGGCCTCTACTGCACCTTCTGACTGTAGGAAAATGATTAATACTTAAGAGGAAAACCACGAGCATGTAAATTTAACACATTTCAAAATGAAAAGCTTTTTAATAAAAGAACAGGTTGATCCCAAAAAGTGTTTTCTTTACTTTTGTATTGAGGACCTAAAACTATTTGCCATTTGGGTGCTATGGAATATGAAGTTGCTTAAAAGAAATAAGATCAATTGAAAGTCATTCTTAAAACTAATTCTCATGAGAACTTCAGTAAAATTTTTAAAGGTCCCTTTTATCCAATATTTTTCTTCAGATAAAAGTGGACCTACAGTTGTGTAAGACATGGGAGCAAAGAAAATCCTTCATCTAATCTTGTTTCAATCAGATCTGTACTGTGTACATTTTTGGGCAGCCTCCTGCTAATGTTGAATAGCTGTGTGCATTTACAGTAAAGTTATTGACATACAGTGCCTGACCCTAATGTTTGGTACCCTAGGAAAATATATTTGAAAATGTATTTGTCATTGAAGTGGCATAACACACTAAAATAAGAACGCTGCAGTTATGAAGAGTCTTTTACTGTCATCGTCTTCCTCATTGAGGAAACCTTGTTCAGCAAAAACATTGTTCAGCTCTTTTGCTCAGAATTTATAATTCATGATTACTCTGACCACTGACATTGAAAAGCTGAGATGAGTGGCAATTTTTCTATTTTCTGACATTCAACCACATGCCCGCTTGAATGAAATGTTATTTTCTCTCATGTTGAGAAATATTCATTCATAATATGAATTATTTCCCAGACAATTTTATGAACTTAAAAAGCAAATAAAAATCTTAATATGCCAGTGAATGTTCTCTAAATTAGGTAAAGCTCATACCAAAACTGAGAACTGAAATATTTCGACAGTGTCTGTTGTGATTGGGTTCTGTCATGAGCAATAAGATTTAAAAAAAAAAAAAAAAAAGATTTGTTGGTTATTTGAGATCTTCTAGTGTTGGTTTCAATTTGTAATCTATTAAAATACAGTAAAGCCAATTTGAAAGATTGATTTTTGTCAAAATGGAGATGAAGTTGAGCCTGGTGGGGTTAAAACATTATAATTACATATAATTAATGAATTAAGAAAACATCAGAGTACTGCAAGAACTGTCTTATTGAAACAATACCAAGTTTGAAATACAGTCTGTTAAACTGTATTGAATTTGATGTTTTAACTTTGTCTTTTATTTCCCACAGGGGGAGTCAAAATCATCAGTATCTTTATTAAAAATCTACAAATCATGGTTAAAGTGAGCCTTTTTTTTTTTCATCAAATAAACAAAATGATTATCTCTTGAGATTTTTTTCTGGTTTGACATGAACGCAAACTGTTTTTTATTCCTGATAGGAACCCAAAAAAGAAAAGGTGTCCAAAATCAGAAAAATGCTCGAAATCAGGAAAACAAAAGACTCCCTCTAAAGGTGCAGCTTTTATTTTTCTTTCTTACTGGCATTCATATTTTGGAAATTAAATGTGGCTAGTATTTATACTATTAGTAAGTATTCAGATCCTTTTCAACATATTTTGTCTGCTTGTCATATTAAGCCAAGACCATCTCACCAGTGAGGAAGACGGATAAACCAGCTAAAATATCAGCTTCACCAAAGAAGGTAAAGCTTTCATCTCCTTCTGTGTCACCTCTGCAATATTTTCAATCTTTTCTTTTTTTTTTGCCAGTCTGTTTCAGCAAAAAGAAAAAAAAGTGATGAGGAGCCAAGTCAAAGTGTTAAAGCAAAGAAATCTAAGCCTAACACAACGGAGAAACTTGCCGATGACGGATCAGACTCTGACAGCAGTCTGGATGTAGAGAAGTGGAAGAAATTACTCGACCAGTGGACAGGTGGGAGAGCGTTTGTGAAGTTTAGTACGTTTTGGCAATGTGAATATTGTTGCTGTGTGCTGTGCAAAAGTATTCCTAACTGTTGAAAAGTTTCACATTTTGTCTTGTCACATCCACAAACTTAATTTTAATTAAATTACAAAATGGGAAGAATAAAACTTTTTGCAAGTAAGAATATGAAAAATGTGGCATGCATTTATGTTCGGCCTCTCTGAGTCAATACATTGTAGAAATGCAACTTGCGGTGATTACAACTGTAGAGTTTATTTGGGTGTGTTACTACCAGCTTTGAGCATCTGGAGATGAGTTTATCAGCTTCTATTCTGCAAAATAAATCAACTTCAGTCAGATTGGATGAGGAGCATAGGTGTGGACTTTGCCTGAGCCTTTTAAAGACATGACTGTGCGTGCTTGAATCTTAATCTTGTCATAAAATGTCAAAGTATATTAAGGTTTGCGGTTGTAGCACTGCAAAATCTGAAGAAGTAAATGCAACTCCCACTGGTGTTTGAATCATTCAGCCAAATTTCTGTTTGCTGTGTCTCTGCAGAGGCCGACATTGCCAAGATGGAAACCATCAACACGCTCGTCTCTGAATCGCAACCCAAGAAAAAGAGAAGCAGAAAGCCGCAAGCCAAACCTCTGCCCAAAGCTGATGCTCCTGTCCACCAAAATGGTGAGACGATTGGACAGAATGAACAGGGCAAAGAGAAAGTTGGGACACAAACACCAACAAAGAAGAATTCAACAAAAAGGAGCAGGAAAGAAAGTCCAGCGCATGTGTCCTCCCCAAGCAAGCAGAGTCCAAATAAAAGTGTAGAGGACAAAGAGGCTTCATCTGGACTTCCTGAGAAATTTGAAAAACAACCACAATTACAAGAAATGTTGGTCCCTGTGAATGCCAAAGAGGAAATGTCAAATGAAACCAAGACAAAGAAGAAAAAAAAGAAATCAAAGGAGGAAAATGAGGACAAGACAGAGGGCAGTGCAAATGAGACAAATAGTGATGGAAAAGACAGGAAACAAAAAAAGAGTGAAATCACAGAGCAGGAGGATGCTGGTAAGACAGAAGGAGCAAAGAGAATGGCTAAAGAAGAGAGAGGCAGTGACAATGAGAACATTTCTGAGTTAAGCTTACATAAAAAGAAAGCAAAAAAGAAGAAAAAGATGCTTAACAATGAAGGGTATTCAGAACTGGTAGATGATTTGAAAGCAAATCCAGAGCAAATCATAAGTACAGATGAAGCTGGAGACAAGAAATGCGAGCAAAACGATCAGGGAAAGAAAGCAAAGAAAAAGAAAGACAAAAGCGTTATGGAGGAAAATTTAGAGCATGAAACAACGGCAGTCAAAGAAAATGTTGAAGACAAATACAATTCAGAGCAAATGGGTGGGGAAAAGAAATCGAAGAAGAAAAGGGAGTCCCTTGGCTGCAAAGAATTCCCAGAGGAAGTAGCTCAAGATAAGAAAGCAAAAAAGAAGAATGAGAAGTCTGATGAAAATGATTTAGTTGAAGAAGAGAAACCAAAAGATGATGATGATCATACGAACAATAAATCTACATTAGAGACAGACCAGGGGAGTCTGGAAATCACAAGTCCTCTGAAAAAAAAGAAAAGTGAGTCATAGGCAGAATGTGATTATGGCAGTGTGCAGTTTTTCTGAGTTTGTTTACCTTAATCTTCATCTTCTTTCAGAGAAAAACAAATTAAAATCAGACGAGGCTCCAGAGGAAGCTGAAATTTCCACACAAAATGCCTCGACAACACAATCTAATTCAGCTGATGTCCACAAAAAGGTACAAAAACCACTCAAGATGATCAGATTGATGAACACTAAAATGGTCAGTTTCTTTACTGTTCAATCATACATGTACGGTAACTAACTGATATTAATCTTCCACAGAAAAAGAAATCCAAGAGGACAGAGTCATGAGAAGAATTGTCTCTTTAACCCAGTAGAAGCTCAGAATGAAGCTACGCATCATTTCTAAGCAGAACTACATGGGTTAAAAAGTTGACATAAAAAAACTTGGAAATAAAAAGGACATTTTAATTTTGGTACTATTTGTACTTTTTAAAATTGTTTTTAGGCACTCTGTACCAAGTAAAAGTGTGTTTTTTCTACATGTCATGTTTAGTGTCTGATATTTCACCTGGGAGACTTCTACATTAAATTTCTGATCTCAGTGTTGACTTCATGTGTTGATTCAAGGACTGCAATTGGAAAAAAAAAAACTTGTCCCTTACATTTTTACTCAAATGTTTGTATTTATTCACTCCTCTGCCACTAGGATTTTGTGGCCAAGAAAACATCTCAATTATTTTTTACCATCTTCGTAGTCATAAAAAATGTAAATGTTTAGGGTATTTTTAAAAACTTTTAGTGTACATTGCACATACATGTTTTACTGCAAAATAAACATAGTTTTGCATTGGACTACTCGTCTTCCTTCCGGTGTCCTATGTAGAGCATGCACATGGTAAATTGTTTTAACATTTAATTGCAACAGTATATGTGAAAATTATTCTGTATTTGATTCTGGTATGTCAGGAACATTGTGTAAATGTGACTCTTTCTCTGCCAAAGGCCCTGGGAACTGTCGGGGTGCGACAAAAAAAGTAGTACGCAAATACTACTTTTTTTTTTTTCTTTTTTTTTTATCCAATGAACCTTGAAAATATGTCGGCGGGTTTTTAGCCACATAATGATCATACCTTCTCAAAGCAAATATTCCCTTTGCATTAAAAGATAAATTTTATACAATAAAAATTTATTTTTTACATAAGATTGGTCTTTTACCTTTTTTTTTTTTTCCTTGCCATTCGTGTCAACAAATTCTCTTGTAGCCTTAGCAGCTTAAAAAAAACAAAAAAACATTTTCAAGCGTTACATTATGTGCGTCCGGTAGGCGGCGACGCAGCCCGGAAAGGGAGGTGAAGCGACGGCAGCGAGCAAAGAGTCCCGGATGTCATGACTGCCATGGTTACAGTTTCTGGTTACGCTAATATGAACTGAGCATCTGGCGGAAAGTTTGTTTTTTGTAGTTTTATGCTAATTTGCGTTCTGCTGCCTCTGCAATGTGGAGATTAAATAAAGTTCGCCATAAAGCTGGTGGGCATGCTAACAACCTGGAGGAGCTCAGGACGAAGAGGAGAGAAAAAGAAAGAGGTAAGACTTTTGGTAGTGGGTATGGAAAACCCAGTACAACCAAACATATTTCATTTGATTTAAGAAGGAAAGCCACTGCACCTAACAAACTGCTCGTCAGCAAGTTTAGCCACCTTATTAATGGAGATGTTTGGAGAGTTTGCTGATCTCCGGAGGCTATAAGATGCCAGGAAGGAAAGCTATCAGTAGCATTAAAGATAACTCGTGTTGCTCGTCATGATTATGTCATTAACACAAATGCGTTTCTACAGTTCATACAAAAACAACACCACTTTAACTTCCCTTTTATGTGTTTGTTTCCATGCATCTTCTGACTTGTGTAGCTCATTGTTTTTTTTTTTTTTTTTTTTTTTTTATTGACTACTGTTGCTCTCCTCAGTAAAGCCATGTGCTTCCTTCTTGTCAGGTCAATCGATCTTTAATAACTAAAGATCGATTGACCTGAGGAGGATTTGAAGCAATTTTCAAACGAGTCCATAATTCCACAGTGGGAAAAATTGCTTACAAGTAGCAACATTTGAACAGTTGCTAATCTTGCCACTCCAAGTAAGTAACATCCCACCAATATCAAAGCAATGTTGAGAAATTACAAAAAGCCTAAGAGCTCAATTTCAGTCTCTATACGGCTTCGTTATCTCTCGCACCTTGCAATAATCGAAGACACTATGTGAAAGATCTACACTGGACAAAAATCCTTAACACAGCAGCAAGTGCTGAGTAGAAAATAATGAAGGTGTTACAGTGGCTTAGTCCAAACATGAATTTTATTTAAAAAATTTTGTGAAGCTAAATGTTTTTTAGCTTTTGTTTTAATTAATGTAAAATGTAGTAAGCATATGAAAACTGATGGGCTACTTCCAAATGACTTGAGTTTTAAAGCATTGTGGGGGTCTTATTGTCCTTTCTGCTTCAGCACTGAGGCAAGCCCGCAGAGACAGACAACTTGTGAGCAAGAGGCTCCTTCTTAATGAAGATGAAGAACAGGACACCATGGAGGTAACACCTGGGGAACAGGTAAGTTTCATTAAATCTGATTGATTGTTTTCCCCTAGTTTGACAATATAAGGATACACTGATTTTTTTTCTTCCCCAGGATGTGGGCATCTTGTTCCAAAAACTTCAGCATGGTGGCACAGAAAAAGAGGCCTTTTTAAGACCCTTGAGTAAAGCTTTACGTAACCCATCAGCTCAACTCACCTTCATTAAGTAAGGTTTTAACATCCATCACCATAAAAAGTGAGTTCATTCAATTTAACCTCTGATGACCTGTGCGTGTGGACGTGTCCTATCAGGCTGGAGAACAGCATGCACCTGCTGGTCGGCCTCCTCACCGGCTCTGACGCTCGCTGCCGTCTGCAGGCTGTTCGCTGTCTTCATGAGCTCTCTCACTCCACCCATACCAGCGTTGCGTCTGCCTGTCTGCCCGCCACTCCCTATCTGCTCACATACCTGTCAGGCCAGAGCACCAAGTTCACAGTGGGTTTTCATCCTTCTCAGAAGTTCATTATTAATAGCATCATGTTATTAAACAGACAGTTTTTAGCTTAGAGTTTGTGCACGTTTCTATCTGTACAGGAGCTGTGTTTGTACACACTGGGGAATATATGCCCGGACAGCGAGAGGGTAAAAGAGAGGCTTCTGGCCCAGGGAATCATCCCAGCATTGGCCAGCTGTATACAGGTAAGCTATAAGTTGTGATGAAAAAGTAACTGTATCTGGAGTAATTTCTGTTTATATGTTTGTGCAAAAACTTTTAAGAGCGTCAAACCACATTTGAAAAAAAAAAAAAGATAATATAAAAAATTCTATCTGCTTTTGAACAAGAAATGACCTGCAAAAAATCTCGAAAGGGCTTTACAATATCATCATGAACCCTGATCCATAATATAGATCAGTATACCCAATACATACATTTTTTGAAATTATGTATTTCAAAAAAATACATAATTTTGAAATCAATAGTTATTGCTTTGTATCAATAATTATTCAGTTGTTATTTTTGTTAGATTTTGGATCAGGGAGATAATTAGAGAGCTTGGAAAAGTCTGGAACTTGCTTTTATCATTTAACTTTCCAAGTCTTTTGCGAGGCAAAATTTACTTTTCTTTAAAATTTGCTTAAAGAAGAAAATTCTTTCTGTGTTTACATACTGATTTGCATGCATTATTTTTTCCTTCACATATAGTTTTTTCTGTAAATCATTTTTCATTCATTTATTTCTTAATTGTATGACTTGCAAATAAATTAAAAAGTAATGTATTTTTCTCTAATGAAGAAGAAAATAGGTTTTCAAAACCCTCTAAAAGTAATAATAATAATGTCTTCTTTTTTTTTTCAAACAGAGTTATAGTGTAAACAATTGCAGTGTGAGATTTAAAGGATAAGTATTTAGAGTTTGGTAATTTAGTCAAGAGTAAACAAATGGAAGTGTTTATATTTTAATGTTACCATAAGTAAACCAGTTTTCTTTGCCAAACTGATGACTCACTCTGTTTCAAATTTAATAGAGAAATTTTTTAATATTTAAAGGTCTGTAAAATCTCTGAAATTTGAATTTGAGTGTGTAATAAAAGAAATCTGTTTTTATATGGCATTTCAGAACCACAGACATAACCTGGCAGTGATGGAAGCTGCAGGCTTCGCCCTCTTTCAGCTTCTGCAGAGCAAAGATGCAGCACAGAAAGTTATCCCGTCAGTACGCTCAGAGCATCAGTTTCCTCTTGGAAAATTACATGTTCTGAACATTATCTTTAACACATCTGTAAGTTTTGAGTAACTTTACTGTGTGCATGCAGGACAGTCCTGGCCTCCAGCTTACCTTCACAGCTGCTATCAGTTCTAACCCCTGGCCCTGATTTTGGTCTGGCTCCAGCTATAGAGTGTGCATGGTGTCTGCACTCTCTCACTTCCAGGTGAAAGCTTTGATATTCAGACACTGTTTTGTTTTGTTTTTTTTATTTTTGCATATTTGTTCTGACTTGTGGTAATATTTGTTTTATATCTTTTCTCAAACTTGCATTTAGCAGCTCTGAGGATCACAGAGAGCTGTTGGCGCAAGGGGCCTTGAGGCACTGTGGTTCCTTGTTAGTGTCACTAGGTGGTACTGTGGCTGATGGAAACACTGACCAAGGCGTGGAGCTGGTGTGTAAATTCTTACTTTTAGGCTTTTATGCTTGTCACTTTATATTGGTTTCTTTTAATGTTAATTTTTTACCTTTTGTCCTATTGTACTGTAATTTTTTTTAAATATTTGAAATCTTTCTCAAGGCAAACTGGACATCACTCTTAGTTTAATTGAAAACATGTGTCATATTCTTTCTTACATGTCAGTTAAAAAACAGATTTTAAAGTTTTTTTTTTGTTTTTTTTATAATATTCAAGTGTATTCAAGTTTGTACCATTATAACCGATGAGTCAAAAATATCCTTTGTAGCTTGTGTGTCCCCTGCTGAGGTGCGTTGGAAACCTCTTGTCGTCCTGCCCTGCAGAAGCTCTCCACTCTCAGCTGGCCGGTGTTGATCTGGTGGCGCCTCTGTGCGAACTTGTTGTTGCCCTTATCCGCACCCTGCCGGCCCTAGCCAGAGAGACAGCCTGGGTCCTCAACAACCTCACAGGTGTGAGCCGTCTCCAATCTCAATCACTGTGACTACATGTTAAGTTTTTGTAACTGGTTAGGTTTTGAGCAGGAACAAATTGTCTTTAACAAAATATTTTCTGCTAATTTCTAAGTTCACCTGAGGTTAATACCATCACAGTATAACTACAGCAGGCTTTCAGATGTTGTTGAATAAACAGCTTCACAAAGACAAAGTAACACAGCAGACAGGTTGGAGATGAAGTTGTGAAGAACTTTAAAGCATGGGTTGGCTATTTTACTTTTTTCTAAGCTTTTAACATCTTTGGGAGCATTGCTTAATTAATCATATACAAAAATGGAAGGAGAATGGCCCGACTGTGATCCTATCAAGACATGGTCATCCTCATGAAATGACAAGCCTGACAGAGAGAACATTAGAGACGCAGAGAGATGTGTAACGGAGCTGCCCAGCTCTACAGATCATGTAGGAGAGTCTGTTGATATGACAACTAATAATTGTCCACACCTCAAATCTGGCCTTTATGAGAGTAAGGAAAGAAGAAATCTGTTATTTAAAAAGCCACAGAAAGTTCAGTGTTCAGTTTGACACGAAAAATAACACTAACCCCTTGTATACTCCTAATGTACCATCCCCAATGTAGAAACATGAGGGTGTCAACATCATATGGCAAGAAAATTTTCATCACAAGGGACAGGAGTCATAGTCAGGGTCCACCAAAGTCCTTAAAATTGATTAAATATATTATTTGCAATATAGCTTACTAAGCTTTGCACAAAAGCAGCCTTTTGTAACTGAATTATTTTACACAAAATCTATTGTTCTTATCATGCATACCACACCTTATGCATGTGGCATGCATAAGGTGTGGTTTTTAATTGCAAAAAAAAAAAAAGAATTGTAAAAAAATTGTACATTTTTTTTTACAATTTTTAATTGTAAAAAAAAAAAGACATTTATCTACCATTGTGATGTTTTTTTCTTAGTTATTTAGTTAAAATCCCCATAAAATACATTGGAGCTTGAGGTTGTAATGTGACAATGTGTAAAACCTTTGCAAGAACCGTAGACTAAGCAAAAAAAAAAAAAAAAAACATATTTCCTAAGATGTAAGCAGTCGGAAATAACCAAGAGCCGGATGTTGTTGTGAAAGAGAAGAAATGTGTCCTATTATCCTTTACATATCTGAATGTATTTAATCACTTGAAATGTTGCTGTAAGTTTAGCAAGAAATTACTATAAATGTTTGGAATAGTTCAGGAGCAGTAAATGATGTAATTGTTGATCAGTTTTAATCTGTGTTTTTCTCTCCTCTCTGTTCCAGCCCACTCCACAGAATCTTGTTCTGCTCTCTTAACTTTAAACTTGGTGCCGAGACTATTGGAGCTTCTTCCTTTTTCTCAAGGCATTAATACTATGGTCAGCAAAAACTAAAGCCTACGGCTGATATTTATTGTGGCTTCTTCTTTATGTCTTAACACATAACATACATCGTGTGTGTTACATTTAGGTTCTAAGGGTTTTAGCAAATGTTGCCCACAAGAAAAAGGAGTTCTGCATCCAGCTGGCAGAGCTTGGACTGCTGTCTGCCCTCACTGCTACTCTAAAAATGGCCGACCAAGACATGGTGACTCTGAGTCTGGAGGTCCTGTTCATGATGATCGTTAGCGCTCCGCAGGTATGCAGGGCCTAATAAGATGCTAGAACAATTCACTTTAGCTAAGCTGCCATAACAGTGTTTGCCTTTGTTAAATAAGCCTGTTATTACTTCCAGGTAGCAGAGCAGTTTGTCAGCCAAGGTGGACTTTCAGTTTTAGAAGCCATTCAGTACAACAGCGATGGAGAGGTGAGACGAAGGGCAACATACCTCCTGGAGCAGCACATACTCAGCGAAAAATAGTATGAAATAACCTTTATTTACTTTGACTTGCTTGTATTTGTTGACTTTAGGGGTTACATCATAACAATATAAGCGTTTGTGTTGTAGATGGAAAACGTTACTGGTTCACCCAACCCAATCCCAGGACAACTAAAAGAAAAGGAAGGACTGTGTCTTGTTTTATATTCTACAACCTCTTATAATGCTTTCAAATGGCTACACTTACTTTTTAAGTATAGATTTTTAATTTATTTTTTTCTAAATAATGAATTGTACACACTTACTTTTTTGTTCTGCACAATTTGTCGAATCCATGAAGATTTGACAAAATCTGATACATAGTTTATAAAATTAGCGTTTTCTACTATGGGTTTCTGTGTATACTCAGTGTCATGTGTCTACATCCCCTGTTAGCAATGTACGAATCATTATATTTTCATATAATAAAAAGATAAAATATTTGAGTAAATTGTAATAAAAATGAAACTAAACTTATTCTATTGATTTATTGCTCCCAGACTGATATGTTTGAATTTATATCTGTTCATTTTTGTTAACTGTGGCTTACAGCTAATGAAAACCCCAAATCCGGTTTCTCAGAATATTACACAAGACCAACAATTTTTAATATCGAAATGTTTTGTGAAGGACATGTTACTGTGTTAGTGCTCATGGAGGAAAATGGCTGCTTGGACACTGTGAGCTGTCATTGACTCTCTCCACCAGGCAGCCAAGCCACAAAAGTGCATTAGTAAAGAAGCTAGGAAAATTGAGTAGAAGGTGAAAGTGTGGTAGAAAGAGGTGGACAGACAACTAGGCTATAAAGATCTTTGAGGGGATTTAGTAAGAAAAGAATTTTGAGGGAATTCACACGGTGTATACGACTCAAATCAGATCGTCTTGGACACGTCTCCTTAGGGCCCCAAGCCTCCATGGGCCTTGGTTTTGGGGCCCTCTAGTTCTGCTAACAATGTGGACCAGCTGGAATCAGCAGTCCAATTATTAGATCATTCACACACCTACTATAAACAACTATGTACAATAAGTACATTATATACATGTATAATATAGGATACATTTATTGGCCAACTGATTTCTGGGCCCGATTTCCTTAATTTTGGAGGATCGTGATTGGCCAATACTTACTCGTGAAGCCCATCTTATCCCTTGATCTTCTCTTCATCAGCAAAGGTTTATAAATCAGTCTCAGTCCTGTGTTTTGAAGCCAAAAATACCTCAGAAATATATAGAGCCAGTCATGAGAATCAACTCATTTAAAGGTTAAATTCAATTTCACACGAACACAAAGACCGTAGCATAAATGTTTGGCTGTTGAACTGGACCGTTCAAGCTAATTTCCTATTAACAGCTTTACAAATCTTTTACATTACTTATATTCTTCTTCTTTTCTCCCTCCCTGAAGGATAAGTCCTTTTTGAGACATTGTTTTGTTAACTTAACCCCTGACCGGAGCTTTGAACGTTAGGATGCGCTTTGCACATTTGCACTGCAGCTCATGGTGGCTGTGTGCGGTACCTATCGCGGCCACCAGGGACCCCCAAGAGCTTTTTTTTTTTTTTTTATGATTTCTACATATATTATCAAATATATATTCTTGTAAAAACAAATCACTTCATAGTGAAATTGTGTGTTTTTTATATTATAATGACATAGAAATTATTACTAAAAAAAAAAAATCAGCTCCACTGTCGGGGCCCCCTAGTGGCCTTGGGGCCCTAAGCAGCTGCTTAGTTTTCTTATACTTTTGGCCAGCCCTGGAGACAACCATGGTATTGTTTCTGTTATTCCACTCTGGATTATAATATGACATGAGCTGGCCAAATGAGAAAAGGGACTGAACTGTTGAGTGATCTCAAGAAATTCCTGGAAAGCATTTAAATTAGCTCCCATTTTAAGTGATTTGTGTAAGAGGAAACTGCAAAAACTGTGGTTTAAGCATATCATTAAGGACTTTTAAAATAATTTTGTGTGCGTAGGGATCTTCAATCTGACTGCATTTGTATTTCATTTTGTAAAACCTTTTGCGTCAGCAAAATAAAAAACGACATTTTCACACAAAAAAAAAAAAAAAAAAAAAAGATGTCTGCCTTTGGAGTTTCAGAGTTTTAGTCTGTTTGCCCTTGGAGGAAAATATGCCAGAATTTCACGATTCCTCTTTTTATTCACAAGAGTTCCTTTTTGCAGTTTCACAATACTAATTCACACAAAAAACTGAGTTAGTATCTGCATTGCTCTGATATCTGTGAGATAGTTTTCAGTCTTTTCCAGTAGCAGAAACCGGATATTCACATAAACTATATAAAAATACATGTAACTTTTTTTCTCACTGTCTAACAGTTAGAAATGCCAGAATTAGCTATATTTTCTAAATACCAGAAGAATGAGTAAGAGTAGGAAAACTGTGTATAAAGGCAATTTCTACTTAAGTCTGTAAGGCCTTTTAATTTAGTACAGTGTGCATAAGATACCAATTTCAGAGCAATAATCCAATACACTATAGCCATGTTTTCTTGGAGCGCGGAAAAGCATCGTGAATTATCTACAAACTTAATTTGGGCTCAACTATAATAATATCTTTGGGGGTTTTCCTCAAGTTTCTTTTTGCCACCCAGGTAGTGAGCTGTGTTATCCACACTAAAATTATCAATGTTTACTAGATAAAAGCCTTAACAAGCTATGGTATAATCAGGATATGTTACCTTTTTTTCAGCAGGTAGACTTAAAGTTAGTCATTTATTTGTTAGATTAACTTGTGTTTTCACTTTCATTCTTTCTTTATTCTATTTTTGCAATAGTTTCTTTCTCTCCATCCCAGCAAGCACAAAATGTTTTTTTCTTAAGTAAGAAGAAAGCGTTTGTGGATATTTGGGTTTTTTTCTCCTTTTGGTGTACAGTATATTTTTATGCACAGCTAAAACAAACCCACTGCAACTATCTGTTTGACAGCATCGATCTTGAATTAATATTTTAGTCACAAAATTAAGATACCATAGATTTTCAGGCAATCACCATATTGTAATGTTACAAACATGTTGTTTAAATCTCTCATAAAATAAGGTTTTTGTTTTATTTGTTTAATCCATAAAAAATATAAGGAAATTAAACTAAATGTATTTATTTATTGGGTTGTATTTTGACTGTTGTGATCTTACATACTGTTCAGGCTGTGCAACTCCTTTGGCAGTGAACAGTATTAAGCCCCTCCTCTTGTTAAAAAACAAAAGGAGAAGAAATCAAATTTCTTGATTTCCTCTGATGACCAACAACATACCCTTCCTGTCATCTTATGCACCACATCTTATATGAAACTCTTGGTGAGTTACTTTGTGTTTTGGATCACAATTAATGCATTCTTTGTTGCTGTTTACTACTGTTCTGTGCGTAGTGGGTGTCGGATTTCGTTTTCCTGCCTTTACAGTATTTCCATGCTGGAAGAGAATGTACAAGACCAGTGTACAACAAATTCTTGCTCTCTTTCCTCTACAGTACAACACCGTTGCGTAACAGCTCGGCAATGGAGGAAACCAAGTCAACTGTGGCAGAGAAACTAACAGGAGAAAGTGAGAATCAGAAGTTAGATGAGTCTCTGTTGTTGTCCAGCAAACCTTTGCACCGTTTTGTCCAAAAACAACCCAGAAGCTATGGGGTAAATTCAACTCGTGAAGAAACAGGGAGAGAGTAAGTTCATGTACAACTGTACACTGAATGTATTTTTGTTTTGAATTTTTCAGATTGTGATTCTGATGTTTGGTTGTGCTGAGGTTGTGATGGGATGTGCAATGGCTGGTAATACCATGGAAACCTCATTCAAAATATATATTCCCTTCTGGCAAGGAACTCTGGTATGTATGTTTTTAAATGCTAAAACTCAAGAACAGACCTTTAACTGTTTATTTAACATTCTATTAAAAAAAAAAAAAAACTATTTCCCTGTTTCTAGTTTAACTTACCATAGGCAAAAAAAATAGAAGGAAACTCCTGACCAAGCTTTGTTCACTGCTAACTTAGCAAAACATATAATTTGGACCTCATGTATTGAGCAATTAACATTGCAACTTCTAATTTTTTTTTTTTTTTTTTTTATCTGAATTTTCTGATATATATATTTTTTATGTCATGCTCAAACAGGTTAGCCAACGAGTATTTCAAAATTAGCACTGTTTACATTCTTTGTGGTACTTATATAAAGTCTATTGTAATACACGGTTGCCCATTTTGGAGTGGAGCTTGGAGAAATCAGAAATCAAAACAAAAATTGTTTACAATTCTTTACTAAATTGTGTGTTTTTAAACTAAACAATTTTGAATTAACTATTTTATTGAAATATATGCTTAATGGATGTACAAATTTCAGCCATAATATTGTGGCAAGCAAAATAAATGGCGTCAGATTTCTGAATTGGACATTTAAGGTGGCTTAAACCTTCACATGCATGCAAGCTTTTCATAAATGTCATTTTAAGACAAATATGTGTCTAGAAACGCTACTTACTATTTAGTGCCTTCAACATTTTGTACATTTGTAATTTTAGTCCCTTTGTGTTCAAATACCATTTGATTGAATTAATAGAATACAATAGAAAATAGAAACAGCCCTTAATGTCCAGCAAAGGGAAAATTTAGGTGTAACAGCAGCATCAGTTACAAAGGTTCTCAAAGGAAGTTCTTAAAGTGTTAAAAACAATATATATAATATTCACTATTAATCATAACAATTATTTTATTAATAATAATAATAATTAGGACAGAAAATGCTGTGCATTTATTAGAAATAAAAGAGACAGACTTGAGATCCAAGGGATGTGCAAAAACATATGACCATAATGAGCTCATAAGTAGATACATTTATTTCTTTTTAAAACATAATTTATGGAAAGGGAGCTGCAGATCATTACAATTAATTATTGTATTTCTTTTTAAAATGTATTTATTTATTTATTTATTTATTTATTTATTTGTTTATTTATTTATTTTAAGGGCTTATGGCAACTTTTGATCCAGCAGATGGCGCCCTTGACAAATAAACAGACACGTTACACTTTAACATTGAATTATCTCCCATGATACAATACAAGTACATCAGTAGACATTGCCGAATCATTTGGCAATGTCATCATTACCTCACACCTTGAAAAAACACAAAAGAAAAAACTCATTAAAGCAAGATTTCCTCCTTGAGATTCAAAGTAAGAAAGAAAACTCTTGTCCAGATAAAGTAAATGTGCACAGCACAGCTGCTGCATGACCCAACCACTTTAGGAAACAATAGATGTAGCTCACCTGTTCAGTGCAAAAGCAGCTATCATTACGGATGTGACTGGATAAGTAATTCTGTATTAGTACATTTGAGCTGAAAATGATTGGATCTTTTGATTGATGTGTATGTTTGTATTTGAAGTTCATTACATGTGGAGTCCTATCTATCTACTCCGAGTTACATCCATCCAAAAAGATGGTAAGCCTATTGATTTTTTTAAATCCCTAGTTTTAAGATTTAAACACACTTTTGTCCAATTTTATTACTGACCATACAATCTTTCTTAATTAAACTTATCTATATTATCTTTGTAATCTGACTGCACAGGTGACTGCTTCCCTGGCCATGTATGTGGTCTCTCTGTTGGGCATTATAGTCACCATTGTACGAAGGATAGGCTTAATTGGTTTCTACACGTGGCACTTTCCCCAAAACCAAGTGGTGAGAGTATTTTTACTCTCTTCCTCCTGTCTCTTTGCTATAATGTTTGTCTGTGTGGATGAATCTCCATTTAGTATTTTACAGCTACTTTTTTTTAACCGTAGGTGCAATTTCTTTGGGTGGAAGGAATCTTGTTGGCATCTTCTGTACTTGTATCAGCATTTCTTATCTTCTTGAGCGCCATCGCAGGTTATGCATTAAGATCTACGAGAAGTCAGGTAATATGTTCTTCAATGTGTCATTTAAAAAATGAAAAGTTAAAATTAATGTTCTTCCTTTTAATGCTGAGTCTTTGCAGAGTAGCTAACAAGAAGTGGAGTATAATATTTCAAAAAGATGATAGCCTTTTGAAAAGTGAAACTTAGTCATAATGGTCACTTGCACAAGATACCAACATTTTGAAGCACCATGGCCAGAGTTCAGATTTAAAATGAGAGTAATTACGAAAGAGAGTATTTAGCTCTAATCAAAGTTTAAATAAAAAGCTTTAACATGACAAATGTCTCTAGTTACCCTTACATCAGCTCAAAACCACTAAAATGAGACAGAATTATATCTGATGCACTTGTTAGTGGAAGGAAATACTTTGTGGGCACTGAAAATGTTTTTACTGTAGCTTGATTTAAGTACAAAATGACCAACTACATCACACTATGAGTTACTAGTTAGTGAATTGTTTAATTGTCAGTATTGTGATTATGTGATTCCATTTTTAATTATCTACTTTGAGTTAACTCAAACTTAAGTTTACATTTCTAATCAATTTAGACTTTAATTATTTAAGCTGTTAATCCAATCCAGTCAGATTTTATAGGACTTAAAATACATACCGTTACTTTTTAGTACAGAACAATTTACATCTTCTTCTATAAAGAGAAATCCTTTTATTTATGTTACTTGTACTTGGTTTATAAAAATACATTCTAATGCAATGGTTTTATTTGCCTGTGCAATTATGTACATTAATTCTAATTTAATGCACCATTTTCTGATTCTGTGCAACCTAATATGAAAAAGTCATGCATCTTGTTTTGGGGGTGTTTATCAGTTAACAATTTGCATCACAATAATTTATCAATTCACAAATAAGAAACAGTGTGCATTTTGCAAGAGATTTATTTTTATTTTTACAGTGGCATCTTCTAGAATATTGTATTACATAAACTACATTTTGCATAATAAACCCTAAAATGATTTTTAAATCTGCTAAATGTCTAAATTACAGTACTTTCAGTCTACAGTCTACATTTTGGTAAAATTATATATGTTATTTCAATGAGTAGGGAAATACAATTTCCATTTGTGCACAATGATGTAAACAATTTGTCAAAAAAATAAATAAATTGAACTGACATTTATTAGACTATAGCACAGAAATGACAGAAGAAACTTAACATAATTGTGATAAGAAAACCTAGTTTGTCACAATGCTTTCTTTTAGCCATTGAGTTTTTATCACTCATTCATTCATGTTTTTGTTTTCAGATTATTGTCCAGCACTTTGTGATGCATCCTCAGAGTGAAGAAAAATAGAAATAGGACCAATGTTCTTCAGTACTTTTCTACACTCACATAACACTGTTTTGTTCATTTCAGATGTTTTTATCAATTATGTCACACACTGTATATGTTTAACATGTATTTCAAACTGCTAGGCAATATGAGATAAATATCTTCTGAGAGCTATATTTTAATTGTGGAAGAGGTAACATGGCGCAGATCGGTTTTCAAATAAAAAGCAACAAACTCCATACTCCTCATTTAATGTGATCTATATCGAGTATTCATACCCCTTAAACATTTCTGTAATAAGTTACACTAAAAATTCAACATCCAATGTTTTGAATTGGGTTTTATTTTTTTAAATTAACATAAACAAAATAACACACAGCTCTGAACGGAACCAGCTTTGTACATTTAGAGCCAGAGTTGCAAACCCATTCTTTGTGTAAAAAGGCACAAAGAATCTCAGTCTATGAAGAATGTGAATTAACTAACTGACTGTGAATATAGATTGTCAAGTTTTACCACAGATTTTTAGTTGGGTTAGGTCGGAACATTTGGCCGTTCTTGCACATAAATATCTTTTGGTAAAATCCATTCTATTGTAGCCATAGCCGTATGTTAGGAGGAGGTGTTCGAAGGGAAAGGGGCTTTGTATTTAATTATATCAATATTACAATCAAATTCTATCATCTTCCCTGGCTACTAGTTGTCTTTTGAACTTGAGCTGTAGATATCTGAATCTCCTTCATAGTTACTATGGAACTCCTGGTTGTTTCACTGAGGAATGCTCTCTTTTCCTGGCCTGTCAGATGGACAGCCATATTTTGGTTGCTTTTTTTTTTCCATTTTCAGGAATATTGTTTCACAGAAAAACTATATTTATGCGGAGTTTAAATTATATGACGGTGGACTCATTAAAAGTTAGGTCATTTCTGAAAAAAAGCCAGTTCTTTTGGATTTTACTGAAGGGTTGAAAGCCAAGTATCTTCTTCCACATTCTAATTATTCATAGCATTGTGTTATGTTGGCCGTTCTTTTTGCTAGCATCTTTTTTCTTTGGCTTTTGGCACAATCTGAGATGTTTCAATTTGTTCTATTGTGTCTGTATATTATTATGTCTTTTATATTCAATCTTTTCTATTTCATAATTGCATTGTATTTTCTGATTGTGTATAGCACTTTGGTCCTGTCGGTGTATGTTATGTTGATATATCACAAATACTACAAAATAAACAGGCTTATGGTTGTAACATGCCAAAAACCTCAGAAGGTTCAAGGGGTATAAAAACTCTTGGAAGAGCCTCTATCCAGTTGGTGCAGGTGTTTTTACAACACCTGCACCAAGTTAGAAAAATTAAACTTTTTTATTATATCTAAATTTAACCTGCGAAATTACCACATAGATCTCATCAGTAATATTAGATTAACAATATATGTTTTTCTTAAATATTAGTTAAATGTTTATTCACTGCTGTTAACCACATGCTTTAGTTTTTAATTATGTAAAAATGAAAAGCTTGCATGGTGACCAGCTTCACATTTTTAATCAGATTATTTTTGTTTTAACTGTGAATTAACTTCGTTGCATTAACTGATTTGAAAATTTTTGCTTAAATAAATTTGGCTTACAAGTACACAGATGTATAAAAAAAAAACTAAAATAAAATATGCATCAGCATGTCTTTGCATCATTTTTGTATCTGTACTGTGCAATGTAAATTGACAGTAGATATCCCCAAAAGTCGTCATACCGTCGAAAAAAAAAGAGAGAGATATAATAGTATCTAACTTTATCTAGTAATAGTTATGGCTCTAAAATTTGGAAAACCAAAAGGAAAGTCAAAAAGTCACATATTTTGGAATTTTCAGTTTATTTTATCAACTTTTATCAACAATAGCTCAACATTACGCTGGAAGTCCTCTCATGTTATAAGTGATGCAGGGGTCATCAACATTTGGTCCACGTGTATATTTCTTAGTGTTCATAGCATTTAGTAGACGTAGCTGGCAGTGTAAAGGGACTGCATAGCCGCCTGGCTGGCTGGGGTCGCAGGCTTGTACTCTCCTTTGGAGGCCAGGCCGTTGATCTAATGGGAGCAGAGGAGAGGAGAAAGGGCAAAGTCAAACAGTAGCGTTAATGATCAGCCAAGTTTCATGCGTCACCTCAGTGCAAGACTAAACAGACAAAACGCTTTGAGAAATCAATCATTTACAAAACTGTGTAAAATTGAGTAATTGGAGATAAGAAATATTTCAAGTCCAGGATGGCTAATTGATGAATAGTAACTTATCAATGGCTTCCTGTCTGTCTGAGGCACACCTTGGCCCTGGTGAAGAAAGCCTCCTGGGCAGCTTTCTTGTTGGCATCTTTGCCCACCCAGGCTGCAAGAGCGGAGGCCTGGAGTGCTCGGCCGTAAGAGAAGGTCAGCTTCCAGGGGCGGTGGAGGGGAACTTGGTTGATTGCGTTCAGGTTGAGGGAGGCCTCCTCCTCACTCTGGCCTCCAGAAAGGAAGCAGATGCCTGAAAAGGTTGCAAAAAAGAAGCATAATTTACAACTAAAATTTTAAAGTAAGGTTTTATTTAAATGTTATAAATAGTTAAATAAAAAATTTTGTTTTATTTAACAAACAGTTAAATAAATTGTTTAACTGTTGCCTTCCAGGAGAAGGCAACTGTCCGTCAGGAGCCTGTTGTTTTACTTTCATCAGTTATTTCTATGAGAAAGTCCTTGGTGATGCACCTAATTCTATCTACCTACAAGGTGAAAATAGCATTTTTCTTCTCAATAAATAAAAATGTAACCTAAACCTAAGAACTAGTTTAAACTAATCTGGATTTAGATTAAATGAGAGAGAGAGAGATAGACATCTGTTGCTCCTAACTTTTTACTAGAACCTTACTTCATATATCCTAAAATATTCCTTTAACTTGATTCCTTGTGGTTGGAGCAGCAGAAGGCTTACCTGGCACAGCAGCGGGTACAGTGCGCCTCAGGGTGGTTACTGTTGCCAAGGCAACATCCTGGGGGGTGTATTTCTTAGTGCAGGAGTGTCCAGCGGTGACCATGTTGGGTTTCAGCAGAGTTCCTTCCAAATACACATGGTGGTCATTGAGAGCCTTGTACACAGCAGCAAGGACCTGCAGATAAATGCATACACATAAACAAGAATGAGCATTGATATCATGTAATTATTATGGAATTGGTGTGCTTTGTATTATACTAACCTTCTCTGAGACATACTGGCAGCGTTGCAGGTCATGATTACCATCAGGCAGGATCTCTGGCTCCACGATGGGCACCAGGCCATTCTGGAGAAGACAGGGTTAAAACTAATGACATCTAGTTTCTTCATCTGCTGTCCATTACTGCAGCTAAAACTGCGACACAGACCTGTTGGCATATGCTGGCATATCTGGCAAGAACATTGGCGTTCTCTGCAATGGCGAGAGCTGATGGGCAGCCATCTGAGATCTTGAGCACACACCTCCACTTGGCGAAGTCGCAGCCGTCCTTCTTGTACTGGGCGCACCGCTCCGAGAGGCCATCAAGACCTAAAAAGACACAAATCATCTCACTCTGAATCGTTTTTTAGAAATATGCAAAGAATATTTTGCATATGTGTTAATGGCAGCTACCTTGGGTGGTGGTCTCTCCATCTGTTCCATTCAGACCAGCAGTGCCTTTGTCTACCTATTGCCAATCAATCACCAAAGAGTAAGTATATCTAAAAATTGCCAACACTCTTTTATTAACAGTCTTAGAAGTTTGCATGAGGATCTCTTCACCTTGATCCCGACAACAATCCCCTTCTCCTTGATAACCTGGGGGAAGAGCTTGCCGCTGTCTGACTTCTGGTAGAGCGTCTCGTGGAAGAAGATGACCCCACCGATGCTGTTGGCAATGGAGGGGTCGGATGAGAAAAGGATCTCCCGGAAGCAGCGGCGGTTCTCCTCTGTATTCTCCACATTAATTTTCTGCAGCCTCTTCGCCATGGTGCCTTGAGGGAAGCGCGTATATTTTCAGTCGCACATGACCAACTCGCAGTCGCTCCCCGTGGCAGAACAACAACCAAGACTAACCTGTTGATTCGTCCGCAGCCAGGATTCCCTTTCCTGGAGCGACGATCCTCTGAGCAATGTCAGAGAGCTCCTTCTTCTGCTCCGGAGAGAGGGCTGGGAACTGGTGAGTCATCCTTGGAGAACCATATCGGATTATTAAAATCAACTTAAAATTCTACAATTATGGCAAATGCCTCCTATTACACATCCTGTTTTTCTTGCACCACCTCTCCAGTTAAATATTTGGTCTGGATGGTTGAACTTTGGCCTTCGAAACAAATAGGTTATTCTGTTTAGACGTGCAACCTAAGGTCATAGTTCACTTTGCAACAGGTTGACCAACGTTTTTTCTGCAGCGCAATAAAAGAAAAACAAGGCACTACAACTAGGATCTTGATGATAATTTACATGCAATACAATAACGTTTGCACTTAATTTCTTTTCATCCACCACCATGTCAGGAAAAAAAAACATCAATGCAAATTCATATTTGAAAAGAAATGTAAACATTTCTGTTTATTAGCAGTTAACACTAGTTAACAACAAACCACCTCTACCAGGCTATAAACGTGCAACGTCGCATGCATACCAAACCCACTTATATGTAGCCTTGCTGCAGAAACTAGTCACGTTCTGAACAATCCTCAGAAATTTCTCAATTGACCGAATAAAAACGAATCTCACTTGAGTGTTTTGTCAAACTGCGACGACAGCTGAAGTGACAGACGGCCTCCTTTTTCCTCCCAGGACTGATCGCGATGGTGATGAAGAAGGCAGAAAGTGGGTGAAGAGTTGTATTTATTCCTGTTGACGGTGGGTGGAGGGGGAGGTGCTCATGATGTGGCGGCGGGCGGGCCGGGGGAGGAGGGTGTCACAGTGGAGGCGCAATTGGCCCCCGCCAAACCCATAAAGGCGGGCTTCGTGATGACGTTGATCTGCTTCTGTGGACTTCACAGTTCATCGCAGGGCCTGGGATTGAGTTTGGGGGAAAACATGAAAAAGAGCATTGTGTGAGTGTAAAGTCAAAGTTTGCATGAGCGAAGAAATCAAACAGAGGAGGGAGAGCTCCTCATTCTCTAGCTTTGCAGAAATGTAACTGGAGAGCTCTGCTGCAATGTTGCAATTCAGGTTTTGGATCCTTTCTGGGGAGGAATTGTAAACATTCGCAAGCAAAGATCTGTATCTTGTAGATGTATTTTAAGGATTCTCAAAAGGAAGTTTGTTAAAATAAAGACGAAGGACAATCAGGAGCCGCGTGTCAAATTCTGTTTTCATAACTGTACAGAAAACAAATCAGACATGTAGATCTCTTCTCACCATTGAAAAATCTATTTCCTTAAAGTCAGTGCATAGATCGGTTCTAAATCTTTGTTTATCATTACTATTTTCTTTTGCATGTTATATTTTGGTTAGGTTGAAATTTCACTTCAAATATGCAATCCATAATCAGAGGTAACTTTTTCTGCACACACCAAAAGTATGTTGTCACATTCCGAGAAAAACAGCTTTTTAAAACTTGTATTTTCATGCAGTTTGCTGTACATTGCATGCATATATTTTTACACCACTATTTTTTTTAAATAACTTTTTATCTAATCCCAAAAGATGGGGACATTTGCACCCAGAGACTGAGATTGATGAGACAGCTTTTGCACAACCTGGACTCTGCGCCATGTGCAATGTCCTCTTTGTAATTGCAGTTCAGAGTTCAGCCTTTGTGGGTGATTTTATTTTCACATACTGTGTAGTTCTGAAAAGTCATCCAAAGAATCTTGTTTGTCCCACTGGGTGTACATAAGATGGTAATTAAAACAGATTGCAGGGGACAATTGCTGGTTTGGATGTTTTGTTGTAAATCCTTTCTCTAGTGTGTCAAACAACTGGTGGGAAATCCTGAATATGCCTTTCAGAAATGAAAAACTGCATATTTCTTGTGTTATGGCATATATGTATAATGTTTAATATGAACATTATTTGTATAATATGTACACATAACCAGAATAATGTTGTTTTTGTCAGGGAAAACTATTAAAACTGCAGAGCAACAACATATTTTTAAAAAATCTGGAAAAAAGAAAAGATCCCAAATCCTCAGGCAATTATTTCAGGAATCCAGGCCACTGAGGCTCAACATGCCTTTAGTTCTATCATGTGCTCTGATGAATATTTCTGAACTTTAGTAGACTTTGAAACAAGCAAAGGCTTTAGATAAACTAACTAGTGAGGTAGAGATTGTTATCTAAGTGTGTTTCGAAAACAGAACAATTTCGTCATGTACTGTCATGGGCCTTCTGTCTGGGCCATCTGAAACTGTTGGCAACTTTTGGACACATGCTGACACAAAAGCAAATATAATGTGAAAAATATCTGCTTGGAGAAATCAGACATAAAATATTTATTTTTAGAAAATTGAAAACAATTAACTAAATTCTAATGTTTTAATTGGATGTTCATAAAAATGATCATGCTGTGAAAGAAGCACCAGTGAGTTTGTTGTGTAAATGAGCAGACTGATTAGTTTTATTTTGACCCTTGCTCAAGCTCAAAAGTAAATAGTTTAATCTTTACTGAAGACGTATATAAAAGGTAAACTGGTCCAAGTATGGGTCCCTGATGAACTGACTGAAGCTCATGATATTCCTTACAATTTTCGATGGCATTTTAATGCTATGCATACATAAATAACAAGAGCAAAAAGTGTCATCTGGAAACCAAAATTTTAACATAAGAACTCTTACATTAACCCAACGTACCTAAAAAGCTGAAATTATGTAGTGAGCCATCTTGCTGCACTGTAATGTTTTGAACCAATTGTTAATGAAAAAGGTTGTTGTAATAATAATAATAATAATAATAATAATAATAATAATAATTTCTAATTACAGTCATAGAAAGACTGTGATATCACTATATTACCAAAAAATATATATATAAAAAAGAAAATAGGCCCAAATAAGGATCCCTGAGGCACCAGGTGAGTGGCTCAATCAGTAATTATAAAGAACTTGACAGATAGACAAAATGTAAACATTTCATTTATTTATTTATTTATTCATTTATTTATTTATTTTTATCCTTTAGAATAAATCCTTATCGTTAAAACCCCTTTTAAAGAACTGTATTACAGGACAGGAGGCGCAATATCAGAAAATATTGAGATTGAACTCCTTTAGAGCGCCCTCCTTTACTGAAGGTGGCGATAGAGAGCTGATGTCAGGTGAATGTGGCCCCGCCCTCCCTTTAGAACATTAACACTTCCGTTTCCGTGAGGGAAGGAGTCGTAGCATCAACATTTCCAAACAGATTCAGTCAGTAACGGTTAACATTTAAATAGGTATGGGTTTAGTTAGAACATCTGATACAGAACGTGTTATCAGACGGTCCCAGTAAATCGTCTGTTCAGCTTTAAATCTCTTCAGTTTTTATTGCATCTGCCGTTAGCAACTAGCTAACATGCAGAGAGAGTTTCAGGCAGCTTCTCTAGAGTCTGAATGTTAAAACAGCATTGTTTTTATAAATATAGATTATTATGACTGTGGAGTATTTGGCTTCAAAATATAAAGTAAAGCAGTATTGTTAAATTGAATCTCCTGTAATGGTTTGCTTCTTTTTTTGAAGCAGGAGCTAGAAGATGTCAGGGCAGAAGCGTCCTGCTGACCCTAGCGGGCCCTCTTCCTCCGGTGCCCCCCCGGAGAAGCGGAGGGAGCGGGATGGAGAGGACGGAGGTCCCGGTGTGAGCGCTGGAGCCGGAGGGAGCACCGCGGTGGAGACGGTCATCAAACTGGGAGGAGTGTCCAACTCTGTGAGCCTCTCTTTTGTCTTCATCTGCAGATGAGATGCATCAGAAAAATGTGGAGTTTTCATTATTTTCCGATCTGAATTAAATGTTTTCCAGGAGGAACAAGACATCAAAGCTCTCCAAGCTAAGAACCGAAAGTTGGGAGAATCTCTCGATCAAAGACAGGTACAGTCATTTACTTCAGTGAACATTTACAAGAAAAGCTGCACTGTGTTTCATCTGTTGGCCCATTGGCTTGCAGGTGATTGAGGACGAGCTGCGAGAGCGAATTGAGAGACTGGAGACTCGGCAGGCCACAGATGATGCCAGTTTACTGATTCTCAACAGATATTGGAACCAGGTGAACATTCAGAGAAGGAACATTAAAGAGGAATGGCTTGGGATAATTTCTTTTACATCTAGTAAAAACGTGTCACAACTTACCCTCTTTCAGTTTGATGAGAACATCCGACTCCTCATCAGGCGCTATGACCAAACAAGCAGCGAACCGGAGAAATCTCCAACAGGCGAGGGACGGAGCCTGAAGCCGGAAACTCCAGAACCTGATGGCGATTCAAACCAGGAGCGGGCCAAAGACAGAGGTAGTTATGGATTGGGCACAGGAACAGAAAAAGGCACAGCTTGAATATATTAAACAAATACTAAACAACAATTTCTTTCCCTGTTTTTCACCCAGGGCATCAAGGAGAGACGTCTAACTCCTTTTTGGCAACGCTGGCAAGCAGCACCAGTGAGGAGATGGAGGCTGAGCTCCAGGAGAGAGTGGAGTCGAGCCAGAAGCAGGCCAGTCGTTTGGTGGAGATCTACAAGAACCTGAAGAGCACCTTGGACCAACTGAAAACAGAGCTTGACTCTGGGGGCGGTGAGGGAAAACATGCAGGAGTTTCTCCAAAAAATAAAAAGAGGCAATGATGGTACTGCAACAGAATGAAATTTAATCCGAAAAAAATTGTGTTTCTACAGACGGTGGTCTGAAGCAAGTCGCAATCAAGCTGAACTCCCTCCTGAGCAGGGAGAACGAGCTGCTTCAGCAGCTGACCGAGAACCTGAAGCAGAAACACAGTCACATGACCAGCGAGGTACAGACTTCCTCCTTAGTGGTTGTTCTCCTCTAGTCGAGATGCATCAATCTTGCTTTTTTGAGTTGACCGATACGGTTGAGATTATTTCACAGAGATGGCACTTTTGATGAAATTATGAGATCATGCCCATGTATATTCTTACGTGGTGTTATTATTCATCTAATTTTTATTAAATTTTAAAAGAAGTATTTAGTATTTTAATTTTTCTTTGATACGTTCAGATCAAGGAAGATGTATCGACTTCTTTGATAATATTTATTGTGAAAATTCCTGTTTATTCTTTTTAAGATAAGTAATAAATCCTGAAATTTGTTGCCTGTAGAAACATATGGGGCATCTCACTAGAAAGACATAAAATGGTAGAATGAATATTTGCTGTTTTATAAACTGTAACTCCTTAAAACCTCAGAGAGCAATCTTAAACAGTCGGATGCTTCTGCAACTTTTACACAGTTATCTGATCCAATGCAGCCTCCAGTCAGGCTCTACAGAGTCCTGATGAGAGACTGATTATTTAATTTGGGTTTGTGAAAGCACAAACGCATGGAAAAGTTGCAGGACACTGGTCCCTGATGACTGGAGCTTGAAGCCTCTCAAGCTCCAGAGAGGAGCTTCAGTCTTTGCTCTCCTTGTCCTTTCCAGTCTCGGTCTTTGGGTCGCGCGGCTAACAAGGCAGACCAGCGTGTCAGCGAGCTGCAGGCTCGGATTGAAGAGCTCCAGTGGGACATGGAGAAGATCCGACGTCGAGAGAACAGGCTGAATGCCCACCTGAGCGAAATACTGGAGAGGGTGAGACTGAATTTTTCAGTAACTGGATTAAGATGTGTGTGGTAGTTTGTGTTAAACTACTACATTTGTACTGTCCAGGTTAACAGCAAAGGCTACAAAGTGTGTGGTGAGGCCAGCAGTGTGTGTGGAACAATCACTATCAACAAAAGAAAGGTAGATTTCTTTTCCTCTTTCATTTATTTCTTCATTTATTCAGTTTCTCAGATTGGGTCACATTTAATTTCTTTAAATAGTTTGAGGAGATGAACAGTGAGTTGGAGGAGAACACAGAGCTTGCAGAAAATCGCCTCGTCGAGCTGCAGAAGCTCCAGCAGGACCTGCAAAACGTCCAGCAGGAGAACAACAGCATGAAGGTATTTCCCTTGTTGCAGCAACGTTTTCAATTCAGACTTCTGTGTTTTAACAGCAGACCTTTGGCTCCACATTTAAAGCTGAACAAAACCCAGTGACTGCGTCAACTCAAGCTCAAAGACACTTTGTTATGATGCTCAAGATACTAAATGGATCTCTACTGGGTGACATTTTTATCTGATCTACATTGCTTTGAAAAAGTATTCTTAAGTATTTTTCAGTTTTTGCACATTATAATCAGAAATTATAACCACAAAAATATATTTTTTCAACATTTGACTGTGACAGATTATCAAAAAGGACACAATTGTGAAGTGAAAGAAAATTGTACAAAATTCTTAATTTATTTAGCACTAAAAATCTGGTTTGTGTTTTTGTTCCGCTTTCCACAAAAGCGGAATAAAGATGGAAATGTTTTCTCATTCTTTGCAAAAGAGGCCAAGTTCAGTCAGACTGGATGGAAAGCAGCTGTGAACAGCAGTGTTTAGGTTTCACCGTAGAATCTCAACTCGATCCAGGTTTAGACTTTTAACTAGACCAAGCTAACACATGATTATGCTTCGAATCAAACCCTATGAGTGTAGTTTTGGCTGCATGTTTAAGATTGGTAAACCTTTTCCTGAAAATCAAGTGTATTATAGCCTCTTGCAGTGTTACTTTCAGTATTAGTCGGTATTTATTCTGACAGCATGATGCTGCCACCATGTGTCACTGTAAGACTGAAAATTCTCCTGAGAGACTTTCAAGCCTTGAGATATTGTTACAAAACATATCTGTGTTTTAAATTTCCCCATAACATTATTCCTGCACACTCTGCTGTTCTCCTTGGTCTTGGTGATGCTAATGTTCTCTAACAAACCCCTCAGGTCTTAAAAGAACAATTACTGAGACTAAATTACTCACTTTGTCTTTGTACTTCATGTTATTTCGTATTAGATTCAGTTGCACTGGGTTTTATTGAGACGTTGGAGTAAAGCTGGCTTCAAATTTTGAAGCCCATGAAACTTGTTCCTTTAACTTTGGTGTTGCATTATTTTGTTTAAATTTGTGGCCTGACAAGATATTCAAAGAACATTTTTCTGTGTCATTTCAACTTATTTTATTCTTTTGGCTTTGTTGTTTATTAATTATTTTCTTCGTTGCCAGACGGAGCTGCTGAGTCGGGCTGAAGGTTTGGTCAAAGAGTCCTCAGAGTACCGCTGTCTGCAGTCCCAGTTCTCTGTGCTCTACAACGAGTCCCTGACCCTCAAGGCCCAGTTAGACGAAACCCGGGCTCGCCTCAACACTACCAGGACGGCGCGCCTTCGGCAGCTGGAGCACATGGAGGTGGGTCAGGTTGGCCTGTGTGTTCATGTCACTGGGTTTAAATGCATCTCTGTCTTAACTTCTGCTCACTTTCATCATGTCTTTGTGCAGAATGATGAGGTGGCCCTGCAGAGGAAGGTCCGCACTGAAGTGTTTCAGCTGGAAGACACGTTGGCTCAGGTCAAGAAGGAGTACGAGATGCTGCGCATTGAATTTGAACAGACTCTAGCAGCCAATGAGCAAGCAGGTAATCCTCCTCAACAAATGGACCTCAAGTTTTAAACAAGATTAAATCACCATACACCCCTGAACACTATATTGGTGTTCTACAAACACTATAGACAGTTAATGACCTAGTTTTATTAAATAAATATGATGGTGGTGTGCTGATGGTAGTTACAAAGACAAGCAAGCATTTCTGGAGCTAAAGGACAAAGACTCACACAGATTGAGTGTTTAAAGCTATTTTTCTCCATTAAAATCTATAAATAAAGGTGAAAACAACAAAGTTTAACAAGCTCTTAACAGCTGAAAAGTTGGAGTAAAGTGTTGAGTAGGATGATTTAAATCATCAATAAATAGGTGAGGTGAGCAAGATGTTTTCAGCCCTAATTTTCCTGTTTTAAAAAAATCTGAACAGACGCACAGAGGCAGATCCTGTTGCAGGGTTGCTATGAAGCCGCTGATGATAAAATCTAGAGAAATAGTTTTTCGATTAGAAGTTTAAAATAAATAAATAAATACTCACTGCAGTATTTAACTTTTACAAAAATATGTTTTTTACATATTTCTTTAAAAGTGTCACCATGACGGTGTAATATGAGACGGATGATCTGTCAGATCACATCCTCCATGTGATCCTACTGCCATCTGAAGAAATCCAGTGCTCCCGGTCAGAAACAACCAATCAAAGCCAGGAGGAGTGTGTTGCTCTTTGAGCAATTGTCTTTTATAATTCTGCATTCTCCAGTTAACGATTAACTGGTTACTAAATTAGTTGACGATTATTTCAATAATCGATTCATCATGATTAATAGGATTAATTGTTTAAGCTGTGCCGGTTCATCGCCTCATTTTAAATCGCACCTTTTCTCTTAGGTCCCATCAACAGGGAGATGCGTCACCTTATAAGCACGCTGCAAACACACAACCAGCAGCTGAAAGGAGAGGTGGTGAAGTATAAGTTGAGACTGAGAGAGACGCAAGCTGAGCTCCACCAGGTAGGTCAGAACAGGACAGAGAGTTGGAAGCTACGAGGTGAAACAGCCGAACTAAAGATGTCTCCTTGTTGTGTAGATCCGCGCTTCAAAAGGCAGCGCCATCCTCCAGTCGCAGTCGAGCACAGAGATAGACGTGAAGGATGAGATGACCTCTCCTTCGACCCCCGCTGTTTCTGGAGAACCTGTGGTCAAAACCGAGCCAGATAACGGCTCGTCCACACCCAGCAGCACTGGTAAAAAAAAAAAAAAACCTTCATTTTACAATCACAGTAGTTTCATTTTGCTGGATTGTCATTGATCATCTGGCTCCACTTTGTCCTCGTGAAAGGAATTTCACTCAAAACAGAGCCCGGCATTGAACCAGATGCAAACATAAAGGAAGAGGAAAAAGATGAGAAAAAAGAGAAGGAGGAAAAGAAAGAAAAAGACATTATAAAGAAAGAGGAGAAAGACAGAGAGAGAGAAAAGGAGAAGGAGAGAGAGCGGCCGACCCGGAGCAGCAGCAGCAGTGGAGTGAAGGAGGAAAGGGAGAAGCCGGGCGTCAGCAGCCAGCCGGAGGAGACGGGCGGAGATCGGCTCGCCATGATCGGAGGATCCAAGAGGAAAGAGATGGAGCAGCTGAAGATCGTCCGAGCAGAACTAAAGTGCGTTTGGAAAGTTGTATTTACCATCCGTCTTGTGCTGTATGTAAAGTCTGGATCTTTTAATGACCTTTTAAATCAGCGTCTAGAAAGGTTTTGTTTTATGCAGAATTCTGACTGTAGCTGAAACTTAAAATTTCTTCCCAATATGCATCTGCAACTTTGTAGGAAAGCCCAGGAGTCCCAGAGAGAGATGAAGCTGCTACTGGACATGTATCGATCGGCACCGAAGGAGCAGAGAGACAAAGTCCAGCTCATGGCTGCAGAGAAAAAGACCAAGTCAGAGGTGATCAAAAATCCTTGATCTGTTTTAATTGTCGTAAAACATTTTTACCAATTAGTCTGAATATTTTTCTTAGTTTTACAAAAAAAGAAGCGTTTGTTGAATGTGATGTGACAATACATCTCCTCTTTGTTGCAGGCAGAGGAGCTTCGGCAGAGGCTGCGGGAGCTAGAGGAGAGGGAGAGAAGAGAAGGCAAGAAAATGGCAGATGAAGAAGCTCTGAGAAAAATCCGTTCAGTAGAAGAACAGATAGATATCCTCAACAAAAAGCTGTCCATCGCCAAACAGGTCTGACCTCCACCAGGTCGTTTACAGTCACGAGCTTTCTGCCCGGTTCTCTTTTTGTCTATCTCACTTCTCCCTGCAAAACCCTTCAGGAGGAAGACGCGCTGCTGAGCGAGATGGACGTGACGGGCCAAGCCTTCGAGGACATGCAGGAACAAAATATCCGCCTCATGCAGCAGCTCCGAGAAAAAGACGACGCCAACTTCAAGCTGATGAGCGAGCGGATCAAGTCCAACCAGATCCACAAGCTTCTGAAGGAGGAAAAGGAAGAGCTGGCCGACCAACTCCTCACCTTAAAAACTCAGGTGCAGCATGAGGCCACACCTCAATATCTCATCTCAAATAAAAAGATGCTTTTATTTGTATTCATTGAACACTTTATAGTAAGGCAGTGACGGCCTTGTTAGTCCTTAATAGTTTACTATTTACAAATTATTGTAAGATCAATTTACTGTTATCTTCTTCATTTGGTTTTAACTTAAGTCATGTTTGAGGGTTATTAGATTCTTTTGGACTCATTTGTTATGTTGTGATGGACAGGTGGATGCACAGCTGCAGGTGGTCAGGAAGCTGGAGGAGAAGGAGCGCCTCCTGCAGGGCACAATTAGTACTGCAGAGAGGGAGCTGGCACTTCGAACACAAGCTTTGGACATGAACAAACGAAAGGTAACATGTTGATCAGAAACTGAATCCTTTAAAACTGTGGAGAAATTAAACATTCAAATAATTCCTGGTTAAAAAAACAAAACACGAGTTTAAGTTGAATGACATCTGTCGGGGCTGCAGGCTCAGGAATCTGTGCTGCTGTCAGAGGAGCTGCGAGCGCAGCTGGAGCAGGTTCAGCAGAAGCTGAAGCTGGTCAGAGAGGAGGTGGTCGAGAACAGCATCTCCAGAGAGAAAGAGTCCTTCAACGCCCGGCGAGCGCAGGTAGCAACACACACAGAGGCTAAACCTGCACGCAGTCTGTCATTGTCTTTATTTAAAATTATCAAATTCATGATAAAATGAAGTTTTCATTTTAATATTGTTACTACTTGAACTGAATGACAAGTAACTGTAGATTATTTCAGAAATAAATTCCAGCATCAATTACTGTTGCTGATTATAATGAGAAACGTTTGTTGGGGTAGGATTATATGGGATAAAACTGATCCAAATATCTACCATTTAATTTAACGATATTAAAAAAAAAAAGAAGTATAAAGAAAAAGAAATCCCTATATTTCACTATAGTTCTAAGTCTATTTCAGGTTGAGCCTGAAAATGACAAATGATGAAAGGAGCTACTTCACTGCACCAGCTGAGTTAATTGGTGCAATCAGTTTCTGAAATGTAAACACAGCTGTTACTGATGCACTCCCTGGTATATTGTCTGTTTGTACAGTTTGCAAACATCATCAGAGGTTATCATCATTGTTGGATAACCTTTCAATTTGAATAAAGACATCATGTGAACTGTTTTTAAGGAAGACGCATATACAGTATTTTATGTTTCAGATGTAAAATCCTTTTCAGTTTTGGGAAGACTGTTCTGCAGATTCTTTGCTGTCTAAATTTTCTCAGTTTTGTGCAAAACTGAAATACTAACACGTCGAGGAGCGAGAGTTTTTGTAATATGAGACACTTGGGCGCCACGTGGCCTAGATGAGGAGCAGTCGTCTGTGTTTTGGTGTTGGACATGTAGCCCTGGAACTTTTTGCTGCATGTCTTCCACCTTTTTTGGCGAGTTTTTTTTATTTTTTTTATTATTATTATTATTATTAGTCACATAATCCTTTTTGTGCAATAATATGATTTAGTTTTTTTTTTTTTTATAACATCTGATTGATTACTGATTGATAACATCTAATGATTTAAAATTTTTTTTTTTTTTTTTTTTTTTTTATTCAAATGGTTTAATCCTAAATGTCCGAAGTCCTAATCATGTCTATTTCATTTAATTATTTATTCAATTTTAATTGTAATTATTTTTTCATCATAACTCATTGCTCTATCATGACATCCCATCCTACTATTTTATCTTCTAATCAGTGATTAAACATATTTGTATTTGTACTGCTAGGTGTACAAATACAGGTGCTTCTTTTATACCAGAAGATGAAAGTCATTCAGCGCCTCACTTTGTGGTAGATTTTAGTTTTTTTCCCCCCTCACGGTCGATTGTTTTTCAGGAGGACATCTCCAAGCTAAGGAGAAAGATTGAAAAAGCCAAGAAACCAGCTGAGAAGATCAGCAACGGAGACGAAATCCTGAACGAAGAAATTAATGAGTACAAGGTACGTACACGGGGCATAAAAAATAGAAAGCTTACATTTATTACAATCTTGTGCTTGAATAAAACATGTGACATAAATACAGATGAATAGCCTTCAAGTAAAATTTATTTTTTTCCATAACACCAGCCACATTTTGAAATATTTTAATATTTTGACTCTAACAGCAGCGTCATGGTCAGATTTTCCTAACATTTGTCTCTAAATGAGTCAGTAGTTTTGGGTAATTATAACAAGTCTGAATAATTTGTGAAAGCCTTGTTTACAAGATTTATGAGTCAGCTAAAACAACAAAGCCCTAGCTGGTTTACAAATTTGCATGCTTTCATTTTTAAACCACTCAGCCAAGAACCTCAATGGCCTCCATGTTTACTGTTGAAGACATTTCCTCCTCTTCTTCCCTTTCCTCCTCCAGGCTCGTCTAACGTGTCCATGCTGCAACTCCCGGGTGAAGGACGCCGTCCTGACAAAATGCTTCCACGTCTTCTGCTTCGAGTGCGTCAAGACGCGCTACGACACTCGGCAGAGGAAGTGCCCCAAGTGCAACGCCGCCTTCGGGGCGAATGACTTCCATCGCATTTACATCGGCTAAATCCACCAACTCTGCCCTCCTCCAGTCGGGATGAGTAGGAACCGTTGCCTGAAGCAAGAGTCTGCACTGCAATCATGTGGTCCATCCTTTCACAGGGTATTAAGTGCAGCCACAGGATGATTTCAGTGATGCTCCAAGTGGAAGACTTTATTAAAAGGTTTTATTCCCCGACAATGACTGAAACATTCCCATCCAATATCCACTACTACGCTGATGTTCTCTGGTGCAGAAGGAATGGTTTTATACTGAGTGTTGTGTGTTTGTCTGCTTGCTTTTAAAAACAGCATGTGAAAGCAGTGAATGAAAAACTGCAGTGAAAAAAGAACATTTCTCTTAGTGTTGTTTATATGAAGTGTCTCTGTTTATTGTACATTTCTTTTTTTTTTTTTATTAGAAATGATCATCTTCTTGCCTCTGAATTCTTTAACATTTCCCCGTGTTGCTGTGGTGTATTTTGATGTTCAGCTAGTTATTAAACTGATATCAAATGTGTGCTTTTGATTCCAGCTCCTAACCTTCCACTGTGTAGCTTATACTCTACAGTTGGCAGCTTATCCAAAGCAGAGTGTAGGTGTTGATGTATGCTTGCATAGAAGCCATTTCATCAAAGGGAGATGGAGGATGGTGTTATGTAAAATCGTTTTTGAGTTGTATATGTTATGATAGTATTCCTGCATGTGTGAAAAATCTTCACTTCTCCCATGGCAGCCATCTGGGGGATGCCTAAATGTGCTGCTAATCTCACAGAGCACTTCTTTCCCTGGGACTCTCCCTCTCAGTTCCCCCAGACTAGCAGCAGTTAGCAAACACCTGGTGGAACGGCACATCAGGTGACGTCATGATGTGAACTACTTGTCAGTGCAAAGCGAAGAAGAACGGCTGTAAACTAATGAGAAGTCTTGTGAGGCTACTCTGAAGGCTGACAAGAGTAGGAGCTTCTTAAAGAGACAGAGGCCCAATTTCAAGGTGTCAATTTTCTTCTAAGTTATGTTTAAAACAGACTAGATTTTCATATGAACTGAAGGTAAAGTAGTTACTTGTTTGTCCTGAAAAATGGGCACTGTACGCGTTAGTTCAGACACTGTCACCTACTGGCCAATCAGTGTAGGGTCGCACAATGATCGATCCTGCAGTGAGTCAATGGTTGGATTAATACTGTTATTTAACACGTTAAAACGTTTATTATATGTTATGACTACTTTGCACCCAAAAACATCCTTGTTGGTGAATGAATAAATTACTCTCACTGCCTACAATCTATCGTGGCGTCAGAAGTGCAGCACGTGGCAGCAAGACTTCAAAGGAAGATAGTGGAGCCAACACTTTCCTGATCACACAAGAGCTGGAGCCCAAATCCATGAGCGGTCCTCACGTTTGACTTTGTGTGCGTTAAACCACAAGTCCCAGTGTGCCAATCTCTATTTATCCCTGTGCTGCAGAGCTCTCCTCCCCCTCTTCCTCCTCCTCCTCCTCCTCCTCCTCCCTGAAGATCCAGGCGTGTTTTCTCGTTGGAAACAGTCGTTAGAATCGCTTGAAGGAAGGGAGTGGAGCTCAGGGAGGTGTTTCTTTTATCCGCGGAGGTTCGAGCGACACAATCCATCGCAGTTGGCCGTTTAACGCAGGAACAGGGACACAAGGAGCCGCGAAGCCTCGCTGGAGCCGAAATAAGAAGCTTTAGGTTCACACGGGTTCGCCGCGTCGCTCCCGTTTTCTCATAAATCTCCCAACGAAAGGAAGGCTTTTCACGTATTTCCGCTGTATTTTTTTTTTTTTTTTTTTTTTTTTCTTTCTCCTGTAGCTGCGCTGAGTCCTGACTGCAGATCGTGTGCTCGGACCCCCCGCTGGAAGCCTTTCAACACCAAATATAGCCGCTGTTGATGCACGGGGTCTCTGGATTAGATTCTGGCATCGCCGCCAGACACAATTGGCTGGATAATTTGTGATCCTGAGGGGATTTCGTCTAATTTCGCCGATCACTTGACGACCAGGACCGGGTTTTCTCACGTTTCTCCCGCTCGAGATGCACGTTTGAAGCCCGCTCAGACTGCCCCTCACAGAAGCCATTTTTAATTAAGCGTTTTGATTTCCGAGCCTGCCTGAAGCTCCCCGAGCTGCTCCGGGCTGCAGCGCAAAACCTGTGCGCGCACATCTTGGCACGCCGTGTCCACACCCATCCCCATTGTTCTCCCGACAGGGCCATGGCTCGGGTTTGGTTTTCTGTAGCTGCGCTGGCTCTCGGCGTGTCGCTGTGCTGGGCCGGGGGCCAGCAGGCCAAGGCGGAGAGCCCGCCGGTGGTCACCCTGCGCACCGTCATCACGGGGACCTGCCAGGAGATCCAGCGGTACGCGGAGTCGCTGGTGGGAGCAGGAGTGATCCGCTCAGCTGCTGAGGTACAGGAGGAGCCGCAACACACCATTATGCACTCTCTCTGTCTTTTTTTTTTTTTTTTTTCTCTATTCGCAAACGCTTGTTTTTTCTTTCATTCTTAATAACTCAGCAGGAATATTCTTGATTAAAAAACGAACAAACCCTGATTTACTAATTTTCAGCTGTCACTTCTTCTCTTCATCCTTCACGCTCATCCCTCTCTCCATGCTCCCTCAACTTCCTAATCCTTCTCCTGATCCCCTCAACCTCCATATGACCCATTCTACCCATGCACACACATAAACTCCCACATCATGACCCTACCCCCACCATGCTGTGGCTCCCTTCTCTTCAGAGTGCTGTGTTGTATCTTGAGTCAATGATGGGTCAGGAGAACGTCCAAACCTTGGCTATGGTAAGAAAACTCCTAAACACTCTACCCTGGCATGGTTCCAACTTTGTAAGTGGCGCCACCAAGGGGGGGGGGGGGGGGGGGGGTCAGGTGGCAAATTGAAAAATTGTGTAAATTAGGTTACCACTTTTTGGTGACGAAAAAAATAAAAAAAATTTTTAAAAAAAATACAAAACAAAGGGAAATAAAAAATTTAAAAAAATTCAAAAATA
>CAEGAD010081264.1:0-10933 GCA_903067055.1 Poeciliopsis paucimaculata | reverse complement strand
TATATGTATATATATAGGTGAGTGTGTGTTCTGAGCTCTACTAATATAATGAGTGTTGTGATGTTTTATCTATGCTGTACTTTATAAGAACATTGGGATTGGAATAATATTTGCTTCTGTAATTGAGTATTAGAGATGCTAAATGTTGCATGCCCTATACGCTGATCTTTATGGTAAACAGCTTGTGGATAATCGGAGCTTTAAAAACACAGAGCGCCCCCTGCTGTCCATGCAGGTGAGCCCACCTTCTTTGTGCTTGTAGGTGTTGGTGATGTCCGTCCTCTGGTAAGAGCCGACCGCCTTGGTGGAGATGTTCTGTCCAATTGACTTTGTGTCAGAAAAGACGTTCATCCTGGATCCATCACTTCTCACCTGGCAAGGCCGTCAAAACCCATCATTAGCAATCAAGCTTTTCTTTTTTAATGGTGCGGTTCAGAGTTTACTCTATACTGACCAGCCAGTAAACGGAGTCAGCGTTGACCTCGGCGAAGACAAACGGGACGTCGTATTTAAGATCGACTTCTCCGTTCCGGATGGCGGTCACTGAGGCCGGGCCACAACAGAACAGACCTGCAGACACACAGGCAACAGATTATCAAGTTATTTTATTCAAACGTTCACCCCTACGTTTACGATGAGTACAAACAACAAGTTGATGAGAATTAAGTCAGGTTCGCAGAATGTGTTGTTTTGCAGTGTACTTATAAAGGATCCAGAGGGAAGGCTTTCTGTACCTTCACTCCTTTCCTGTGGTGTTGGATCCACAACCTGCCAGCCATCATATCTCTTGTCTGTTGCCAGGTCTGGTCGTCTCATCCACCCCTCAACCCAGACGTGGAAGTTCCTTAAAAAGAGAGCACAATATTCAGACTCCCAACAAACCTGCTAAAATAAAAACCAACAGACATTGAGGGGTTTTTAGAGCAGTAAAGACTGAGGCTCTCACCAGATGCTGTCTCTGGATTCCTTCTCCATCGCTCCGTTATAATCAAAGTAGTTGTCGATGGTCAGATTCTTGTTGGTGTCATGAGCCGACTGGAAGTTGGAGACGACACGGCAGGGAATCCCCAGCAGCCGCATCACTGAAACCACGAATGGAAAATTCAGAAAAATGTTTTTTTTGTCCACCTGGTTGATCTTGATGCCTTTATAGTGACTTTATTTTTGATTATTAAAGCTGCAGTGTGTACGTTTTATAAAAAAATATGTTCTTTTATACATTTGTTGAAACTGTGACCATGTTGTGACATTTTGGTATGAGACAGATAATCTGAGAAAAATAATTTTCTCTGCCTTCTCCCAGTGCTAACTAGAAACAACCAGTCAGATCCCGGAGGCGGGTCTTAGCACTGGTGGTGGATAAACAGTTTTTCTGTTACGAGGAGTTGTTTTTACGCCATCAGTACATTTAGCAGCGAGTACACAAGGTTGACTGACAGCTCTAAGCCCCTCCTCCCAGCTCTGATTGGTTGTTTGTGTCTGGAAGCGGTGCGTTTCTTCAAGGGAGGTGAAGGTGATTCATCTTTTCACAGATTATCTGTCCCATACTAAACCATGACAACATGGTGACTATATGTGAAAAACATATTCTCTATTGCAATTATATACTGCAAGTTTAACTGAATATTTTCAGTGAATGGACAAGCTGACAGTCAGACTTTACCAGAACACATGACGCCGGCGAACACCCAGCACTGCCCGTATTTGACGGAGCGGTAGTAGGAGTTGTACCACTGCTTCAGGATGGCGTAGCTGCCGCTCCAGTAGGTGGGCGGGGATCCACCGCTGAAGTCATTTCCCCAGTTTCCCATCACAACGCCGCCTTCGTCCGAGCTGTTGATCTGAAGGAGAGTGAATCACGCTTTCACTTCAGCAATACACACAAATCCAAAGTTTTAGGTTTCTGCTCCAAATGTAAGAAAAAACTATCATGGTTAACTGAAACTAACAAAATATGAAACTGAGAAAACATTTTTGTTAATTGAAATAAATGAAGACGGAAATTAATGGGAAAAGATATAACTAAATGGGTCTATAATGTGTGTTTATAAAACTAACTAAAGCATGCAGAGATATAAAATTATTAATCTATTCATTATCCTTTCAAACTTATCTGACATTATATATTTTTCACCACACAAGCTGTGGGAAAATTACGGCCCTCCAAACTGAGAGCCTTCATGCTGATGAAGGTTTGTGGCCTACCATGGCGCTGACCACCCGGCTGACGTAGATGGGGTTGGAGCGAGCAGAAACGTCATCAGCTGGATTCCTCCAGTGTTTGACGTTGAGGTCGAGCATCTTCATGCAGATCTTCACCATGCCCTGTTCAAACTGGACAAAAACACAGAAACGGTGGACTACTGCTCTTAATCTGCCGTTTATCCACAGCTGTGTGATAAAATCTAAACACCAGGTGTCAGTAAAACTGAACAGTTTATATTCAAACATCCAAACACAACTATGTCCTTAACTTTAATAAGGTGACCTAGGGTTTTCTGAAAATAAAATTGACAATTTGCTCCTGAAAACTTAACACCAACAATCCAATAAACATTCTCTTTTTTAAAAATAAACATAATGGCAGTTTAGTCTCATCTTGAAGGAGTTCAGTAACGACGCGTTAAGGTTTTATTATGTTTACGAGTTTGGTTTTTGTTGGTACCTGCCCAAAGTCCCAGTACATTGGAGAGATGTAATCCCCGCCTCCTCTGTAGATGATCCCCTGTTCATTCAGCACATACTCCCGCCTCTCCTCCTCCCTGGGCAGAAACACCCAGTCCTCTGCAAAGGAAGTCAAATAATACAGAAACTGGTCCATCAGCTCAAGACAACACAAAAAAACTGTTAGAAGGGAGATGTATCAGCTTTTAGATACATCTAATATATAGAGCATTTATATAGAGCATTTATGAATAGTAAGCAACTCAGTTTGGAAAATTAGGGAGAAATTCTTATGGATGAAACTTAGATCTACGTTGAAATTGAGTTGTTTCATATCTGGACCAGGTCTGAATATTTAAAAGATATTAATTTCCTGTCCAGGCAAAATGCAGATACTTGATTGGATATTTTATATCGAAAATGGTCTGCAGTGAATAAACATGTCTACGTAAACACCTCTGCAAAAAGTAAAAATTTTTGTCTATTGAAACACATTCAATACTTAATTTAAACCAAGATGAAATTAGAAACCTTTTGATAATTGTTCATCTTCTCAGGTGAGTGTGTGTTAAATGGGTTAAGTTTCCTGAAAGGGTCTGAGAAACACTGGAGTTAATTTAGAAACTTCTGAAAATCTCACTACTTCCCCTCACACTCAGAAACAAACAGAAAGAAATAAAATAACCCACAAACTCACCAGAACTCCACGGGTTGAAGAGGACAGAAAAGTTTGCCAAAATCTTTTCCTTGTCCTTGAGGCTGGCAGACAGAGTGTATTCGCCGATGGGAGCGTCAGCTGGCGGTGAAACGGTCAGAACCAAGACTCCGGTCTCAGGAGAAGAGCCCCGTTGAAGCTCTGCTTTCCACACCGCCTTGGCTGAGGCTGAATGCAGCGACTTGCCCGGGACGCCGAAGCGAGACTTCGTCCCCAGATCCTCTGAGGAATCATTTCCTGCAAACAGACACAACTGAAGGAGTAAGGCAACAATCCTCTGTATGTGTATCAGTTCAGTTTTTTACAATAAATGTATGAAACTTTATAAAGTGTGGATGAATTTAAAGGCCCTAATACAAATAAAAATTGCTATTAAAAGTGCAGGATGTAACTTTAAAGAAAAAAACATTACTTATTTGTTAAACTGTCTCCATGTTGTGCCAGTTTGCTATGATTAGAAAGATAATCTGTGAAAAATTTGACCAAAAACAACCAATCAGAGCCAGACATGAGCATGACTGCCTTAATTCTGTCAGTCAAGCTAAAAGCGGAGAAACAATTTACTATTACAGGAAAACTGTTTATTCATCATCATCTGTGGCTATGCTAACTAGCCTAGCATTCACAAATGAAGCTTTCTAACAGGAAAAATTGTAGTAGCAGGGAGCATGAGGAAGGGGGAAGAGCAGCGCCACGCCAGATTATGATTGACAGCGCTGAGACCTTCCTCCTGGCTCTGACTGGTTGTTTCCAGTTAGCACTGGGAACACTGGGGGAAGGCAGAGGAGATGGATTTTCTCACAAATCATGTGTCTCATGCCATAATGTCACAATATAGTTGCAATTTTAACATCTGTATAAAAATATTTAGCTTTAAATTAATTACACATTCCCACAACATTAATAAGCAATAGAAGGTTTTATATTTATTCTCTCACATTTTGTCACAAACTTCAACATGTTTTATTGAAATTTTTTGAGATAAACTAATATGGATAAATATCAACACAAAGGCACTAAAAGACTAAAATCTAAAAGGTTTAACTGATGTTTGGATGGAACTGGAAGACATTTTAAATATCAAAACTAGACAAACAAAACAACAAAAACAGCAAATGAAATAAATTATGAAGTCTCTGTAAACAAAACATCCAGTTTTTGGTAGAAAGAGAAAAACAATAAATCATGCCACTGGAAACTATTGAGCTTCTTTTAATCTAACATGTGATTAATTGATTTATTACTTATTGCAACAGACCTAGACACAAACAATTAATTTAAAGGCACCAACCTGTCCACACTGTCAATATGAGCTGATCAAAGCCAAGGTTGAACGGTCGAGTCAGTTTGAGGGTGAGTTTGAAGGCTTGGGCTCGTCTGACGATCAGCTCCTTCACGGAGATCTCACTGGTGTGATGCTCATAGTTGTTGGTGTCACTGTGGAGGTCCACTGATCTGAAAACTACAAGAACAGGAGCGGACAAACAAAAGTAAACAAGAATCATAACATTAATCAGATAGAACTAGATTAGAACATTCAGAGCAACATAGAGACAGTTACAAAGTTGGCCTTCTGTCACCTGAAGAACATTTCCAGGACTAGAAGATTAATGTCTCAGCAAGACATAAAGAAACTCATCCAGGTGTTTCTCTCTAGTTACATTCTGACTAAAACCAGGAAGATAAAGCACATTACCAGTTCTAAACCATCCTGTTCTACAGTTCTTCACTGAGAGAACAGACTTTAAGCTTTTCCTGGTAGTTTAGAAATCCCTGAACGGCTTAAAGATCTGCTGCTGCTGGATCAACCTTCAGACCTCTCAGAATCTGGTTCTGGTTCTTCTCTGCATCCAGAACTAAACCCAAACCTGGAGGAGCAGCATTCAGGAGCGTATTAATCAAAATAATTAATTTTATATTACTTTGTGATTGTTTTGAACTTGCTTATATGGTTTAGTTTGTTTTACTTTTGTGTAACCGTGCCGTTATGTGTTCAGATTTCCCTCTTACAAATCAGATCTGGATCTCTGCGAAGTTTCACCTGGTTAAATAAAGAAAAGACGGAAAGAAAAGAGAGAAACGAAAGAGAGAAAGAAAACAGAGAAAGAAAAGCTTCTATGCAACACAAATCTGGAACAAACTTCCAGAAAACTGCAAAACAGTGAAACACTGAGCTCCTTTAAATCTAGACCATAAGTGTCAAACTCAAGGTTTGGGGGCCAAATCCGGCCCGCTGTAGCTTTTTATGTGGCGCTCTAGACTCTGTATTACATCAATAAGTTCCTCCGTTTTTTCACTGTTCAAAATTTACACAAAATTAACAAATCTGCAATTTTTTTCTGATTTTACTGCAAATTTTCACAAAACTGGTCGAAAACATAGAGTCTAAGCGACTGCTGTATCAGCCTTACTCGATGTCAAGTTACGGTCCCTGATTGATACGGTGAGTAACAAAAAATCTCGTTTAAAATAATACATGTGCACAAATATTGTAAAAAAATTTCTTACAAATATTTCTAAATTGGCACCACAAAATATGCAATTTTGATTGCAAAAGAAAAAAAAAATCAGTAAAGCAATCACAAAATCCTGGAGGAACCGGTAGTTATTGATGTTTTAACAGTTTAATTGGTTTTCTTAATATATTCTGTCCCTTTAAGAACATAAAGATTTTTGATATGAAAATGAGTTTGATGCCCCTGATCTAGAATAAAGACCAGTCTGGTTTGAGATGCTTTTGAACCATAATAAATTAAACATTGACCAACATATTTGATGCATGTTGATGATTTTGATGATGGCACTTGACATTATATTATGCTCATTGCTTGTTTCATTATTGGTTACTGTATCATGTTTTTATGGAGCAAAGCACTTTGAACTGCCTTGTTTCTGAAATGTGCTACAAATAAACAGTTTACTTTTACATTTACTTCTTTTGTGATGTCTTAAATTATTTTTATAGCGTTATAATTTATGTAGTTCGTGCCATTGAGTAATTAACAAGGTCAAAGGGCTTCTCGAGGTTGTGAGCCAGATTGTTCTGAAAACCAATCCTGCCTGTTCAGGGCAGGTGGATGCAGACGGGGAGTGGTGAGTGCTGAACTCTACTACAAACTATCTGACAAACGTCTGCTGACATACTTTAACAGTAGAAACTGGGTGTGTTGGTTGCTTCATTTACTCATCCCAGCTTGTGTGTGAACAAGGCATGCCAAAACAGGAGAGTACAATAAAGCACGCCCTTTCCTTAACCTCTGTAGCAACACCCTCAAGAGTTGTGCAAACATAGCAGAAATCCACAAACCTCACGCAAAGAAAGTAGGATAAGGAACCGTATGTAAATAAATCCAATCACAAAAACAGATTGAGCAACATCTGAATGTGGATTTTGCCCCAGAAAAGAACAATAAAGAGAAAGTTTGGGTTAAATGAATCAATAACTACCTGTTAATTATTGTGTTACTATGAATGAGTGTGTAATGAAAGTGAGCTACACGTAAGCATTTAAAATTATTGTATTAAGGTTGTGAATTCTGATTCCAATCCTTCTAATTCACTTACTTTTTCTGGCTTTTTAAAAAGGAGCAACGCCTACACAGGTCACCTAAATGCTGTTATTTAGTTAGAAAATCCTGCTAAAATGCAACCAAATAAACATTCAAAAACTGTTGGATGTTGTAAAGCAGATTCCCTCATTAAACGCAGGTAAGAATCTCTTCAGAAGCATAAACATCCATGCGTGTGTTAACATGATGCTCACAGGAAACATCTACAGCCCAGAGAAGAAACAGCTTCTCTCTAATTATCTGGCAAAGATTATTTTACAAGCAATTTTAATAATGACAAGTTCACTGTGTGGTCAGGTTGTGTAAGAAAAAAAAATAGATTTAGATATTTCAAGTCGATGGCAGAACAAGTATGAAAATATGTTAAAAACGTTCTTCAAAATTTGCCCATCTAAGCTGCCCGCCAGAACGTTTAGGGAAATATTCTCTTTTCCAGCTCAGTCTGGATTAGAAATGTCAGACCTGAACAGCAAAATGTTTGGAGAAAACCAAAGACAACTCACCAAACCACCATCTGCGGCTTTTGCTTGTTTATCTGTGGGTTTGGGTTCGTGTTTGTCCCGGTGTCGTGTTTGTTTCTTTGTGTTATTTTCTATTTGTTTAATTTAAATTAGATTTTTGATTCAGTCTTTAGTCTTATCTAATTCTCATCCCTGGTCTCATTTGGTTTTCTTTTCACTTGTGTTGAACAGAGTCTGTTATCTTCTAGATCACATGTGTCAAACCCAAGGCCCGGGGGCCAAATATGGCCCGCCGTAGCTTTCTGTGTGGCTCTCAAGGCTCAGGTGCTAATTTATATTAATCCATTTCCTGTGATTCTGTAATTGTGGAAATTCACGTAAAATCAACATATTTCTAAATTTTTTCTCGCTAATGCATACCGTAAGTTTATTGTAAATTTTAACTCTCACCTGTAGGAGGCAGTATTTTGTACTTTCCCAACACGATACCTGAGCCTTATTTGATGTCAAGTTATTTCAGAAGTGTTAGTTTGTGATTGATGTAATGGTTAACAAATTCACAATTAATGTAATACATGAATGTAAATATTGTAAAATTCCTTAAATATTTATAAATTAGCACCACAAAAGTATTGCATTCATTTGCAAAAAAAGAAAATCACTAAATCAATCATGACATCCTGGATTGAATAAAGTAAAAAGATGTTTCATTTTATGAAGTGTTTACAAAAAGCACAGACAGCTATTTATTAATATTTTAATAGTTTGTTATCAATACTTTAAGAACATTCCTGATCTTGATTTGGCCCAAAATGAAAATAAATTTCACATGGCTCTTATAGATGTCTGGTTTAATTTATTCCTGTAGTCTGTCCTGTTAATTTGGCTCATGTTTTTCACCTGGTACCTGGTTAGTTTCCCCCTCACCTGTCTCGCATTGTATTTAAGTATAGTGCTTTTGTCTGGTACAGGATTTGTGTGTTTTTACGTCTGTAGTTTGGTGAACACTCATGTTCATGTCGAGTTTAAATAAATCTTTATCGTATCTTCATTGTGCCACGTCGCCGTTCACACTTTGGCTTTTCTGTTTCTCGACCTTTACCAAGCCAGACACTAAACACAGCAGCAGATTCGCTGTTTGAACTGCTCAGTAACTCTGGATGAAATGATTTTTTAAACTCCCAAATAAACACAGCTGAGAGATAGAATAATACAAATATTTATCCATTTCTAGATTAATAACCTGGAGCATTAGAAACGGCTCCAGGTTATTCCATTAACAGGTGAATCACTTGCTGGATTAATGTTTCACAAACTGTTTTTATATTCCGCAAATCAACACCGTATCAAATTTGAATTACAACACAAAAATGTTCTTTTGTAAAACCACTAAGTTGCGATTTTATTCTGACAAAGTTGCCTGGAAAGTTTAATGTTATTACACTATCAAGGTGTGTTCTGTTGTTCTTGGCAGCTGAACATGTGAGAGGCAGATACACCTGTCTGCCTCAAAGCTGCTCTACATTCATCTGTAAAGCTCATGCAATTAAACAAAGTCACGCATTCAGAGTTACTCAAGTGCAAAAAGAACAAATAAATAACAATTGTTCATATTCAGACTCATCCCAGTCTAATGGCACCCTGCTGAACGGCAAATCTCATCTGCTTGGTCCACTCTGCAATACTTCTGTTTTCATTGATTTAGATGTTTAATAGCTGCATGTAAAATCTTAAGCATTTTGGATTTTTTTAAAGATGAAGTTTGTGTTTCTGCTAAGCTGCCCTGAGGAAGTTTGCTTTTTTCTGTTAATAAAGAAAGCTGGATGGAAACTTGAGTTGTTGTTATTGTGGCAATCATCAGTAATTTCTTTGATGATTAAAAATATCTAGATATCACAAAAAAGCAAAAATTCACTTTTCTCATGAACCAAAATCATTTTACAGAACACATAAGCAACAAAGTAAAAGGTGTAGAAAAACAAGGATTGGAAATTCCATAGTGAGCTTTGTTATATCATCACTTTTTTGATAAAAATGCAAAAACATTTGGGGGGGTTTTCTGTGTAATTTTGCTAAGTTGAACTTCAGGAAGAGAAAAATTATGTTGTTTTAAAAAGTGTAAAAATTTCTGATTTATTCACCAAACTTGTCTTAGCAGCTGTGATATAACAAGGAGAGAATTTTGGTGCAGAAAAAGGGGAAAAAGGAAAATATGTTAATCTTGTAAATGTTGCCATGCAACCAAGCCTGACTCACTACAAACCGGCCAAACTAAGGTTAAAAAACCGAAAAGGTCTTAATGCCCTGAGGCCTCCCACATTAAAGCATGAAATCATAGGGCTCTTTAAGTGTCTTAATGGCAGCCATTTTTCTTTTAAATCTTGATCCTTTCAGTCTGGGTGTAGTTGTGTGCTCTTCATATTTTTAAGGATTATGTCCACCTGAGACAAGTTTAAGCATGTTGAATATTTATTTTGCTCTTCAAAGCCAGCTTTGAATGGTGGAACTGTAACCAAAATGTCTCCCAGTTTTAAAATCAACAAAAAGATTTATATGCCATAGGCTTAAATAAGTACTTTTAATCTGTGTTGAAAAGCTAATATTGGAGTTTTCGTACTGCACCTGAGCTGTAGTCAGTAACCAAGTTGAGACTCATGGCTTCTCCTGTCGCGTTTCTCTTCCTGGGATGATGAGCTGAAAGTGGTCTGGTTGGCACCAAGCATGCATTGCCTGATAACTGTGCTGACGCTGCTTTTAAAGTCCTTGTCACACCCAGCCACATGCCATTTCTTTGAGAAATGAAAGGTGCAACCCAGTCATACATTCCATGGAAATTATCCCTTTTTTCCAAGTTTAATAACTGTATTGAAGATTTGCTGCTACCCTAAGTTACCAAATATTATTTTTTGTATGATTGTGTCCTTCATATGACTCTGACTGGGGTTGACACATTAAGCAATAAAAGCAAATATTAAAGAATGAGCTCTAAAGATTTATTACACCGTTTTTTGTTTGCTGGGTAAAATTGGTTTCTTCGTTCCCACAGTTTGTCAGATAAAATCCTCGACAAGACGACAACCAGAAAAACAAAGGACGCAAATAGAGATGTTCTTTCAACTCTTATTGTAATACATCAAACTTAAAATGACTCAGAAATAGAACTGAAATGCTATTTAATGCATAGTCAACAGTCATGCAGCTGCAAAAGTTTCATAATGTTACATTTTTTCTCATTTTGCTATCTAAGAAAATGTAGTGATTTATGTTGTGATGTTACAATTCTGGACAGGAAATTTAGGATTCCACCAACTAACAGCCGAAAACTTGGATTAACAGATGGAATAGATACTCATGTAAAAACTGAAGCTGTGCACTGACTCTAGATCTATAGCTCTAGATCTATAGCTCTAGATCTATAACTCTAGATCTATGACTCTAGATCTATAACTCTAGATCTATAACTCTAGATCTATGACTCTAGATCTATAACTCTAGATCTATAACTCTAGATCTATGACTCTAGA